>JAABLK010000959.1:0-13249 GCA_012295415.1 Phytophthora chlamydospora | reverse complement strand
CTCGACCTGCCACGCCCTGCGCAAGCTCGAGGTCGAGGTCGAGGAACTCGAGCGTGCGTTGAAGCAAGAAGGCAGCATAAGCGCCCATCTCATCCCCGCCAACGAGACCACAGGTACGCCCGAGATTGTCTGCTTCGGGCTTTGCTGCTCTCGCTGCTACGACTACACCCGTCGCCGTCTGCAGGACGTGTTCGACGAGCACCGCCGTTTGGAGGTGACGGGCGAGAGCGAACTCAAGGGCATCGAGTGTTTCAACCAGCCCTGGGGACTGCAGTGCAGCTAACTCCCCGATAATGATCGCTCGACGGAGGAGATGTCTACCAAGTCAAAGCCGACACTGGGAATCGAATGCAGATTGCAATGGCGAGTATCCCAAAATTCACCAACAACAAAATTGTTTGGTCGAACTTCTCTGTTCATTTTTGGATTCAACTTGCCTATTTGGGGTTTAGGAATTCTTAGTCGCTCACAGCTGAACGTTTTTGAAGTTTGATCGTGATGGTTGTGAGGCCCGAGATTTTCACACGTCAAGAGGCTCAATTACTGACTGCTCCACCGTGACGACAACTGTGGATCGAAGCAAGTCTGCCATCCGGCTACGTCGACCGTCGATCCGCAAGACGTCTGCCGTTCGAATGAGAAAACGACTTGTGCGCCACTTTCAGGAATGGAAGTCTGCACACATGAACTTTAGGTCGATATTCCATCGAAAGATGCTTGCATTCGAAGAGTACCAGCGCGTGGCAAGTCGAACGCGAGTGTTTGGTGTTATTGTGCTAACTACGATGCCCGGCTTGCTGATCATATTGCTGGTAGCAGCAATTCCACTCAAGAGTCCTGTGCTCGGAGTTGCCGGAAACCCCACCTTTTTTGTCCAGTCATTCCTTGTGCACATCGCGATTACGTTCAGTTTGCTGCTTTTCATTCGATGCTCACTCGGGTTACCTTTGGCAGTGTAGGTATTCACATCGGCAGTCAGCATTCATATCGGTCGCTGTAGCAGCTCTAAACGAGGCTCTCTTATGAGACCAATCGTGGTTGAGAGTTTTGGTTCACTTTTTCAAAATATTTGTTTGCTAAATTCGCGTTCTCATGGGGTAAGCGCACTCATCATCATCATCGACTTCGCCCAAGCTATCGTCGAGACGAGATTGTACTTGGAGCACAAGTTTGTAGTCGATGGACGGCACACAACGAGCACCGCTGTCAAAATTCTGGAAGGAGTGCTACATTTTTTCGGCGTTGTCAATGCAAAAAGGCCCGGTCAACTCTCGAAGCAGCGACCTGATAGCTCCGTCATCGGTGTTACACGTTCAGGCAATTCAGTCATGCTGTCGCCCTTGGTTGCTCAGAGGAAGCCAACAAGGGCATCGCCACGGTGCTCCAATCATCAAAACATGGCAAAGATTTTGGCTGCTTCAGACAGCGTCCTGACTGCCGAAACAATTGACCTGGGAAATATCACGTCAGGTGACATTGATACGAAAACTGACGATCCCCATCACGTTAGTCGCCCTACGATTTCCTTGACAGCTTCTGCGCCGAAGCAATCGACGTTTATCGATGACGTCGAGATCCCACATCGCCATCACGCCAAGGTGCTGTCGCAGGCGCTTCAGCTTGTGTTTGCCTCAGAAGTGCTGGTCTTCGCGGAATATGCAGAGTTTGCATGTTCGGTTCTCTACGGACTCAACACCGAGGCGCTGTATCACCTACCGGACGCCAAGTACTTCCAGGAAGCCAATTCGATGCTAGCGTTGCCAACTCTTTCGCGTATGCAGCATTCGAAGGCGCGTCCATGATCCAGCTTTTCCTGCTCGTGCTAACCAAGTATGGGCTATCAACATTCTATCAGCTTGCGTTCACGCTGGAAAAGTACTGGATGACCGTGCAAGGTAAAATGGTCGGCAGTCTGGCACTCATTTTTATTCTGAGTACGGTTCACCACGGTACATTCGCCTGCTTTCTCCATTCCAGGAATGTATTCCTAACGATATTCCGTAACTTTCATGCAGGAATGGACTTGTCGCTCACGTTTGACTGGGAAAAAGTCTTGGACGGTACTGCAGGCGACTAATAGATTACACTTACTGTTAGCACAATCGCTTCACAGTTTGTCCATTTTCAATGAATTAGTTCCTGCTCCAGGAGAAGGATAGTATTTAGCTGGCCGATGCCGAACGATAGGACCCGACCAGCACGTCGGAAGGCAATGTGCACGCATTCCGCAGTGCCTCTAGGTTATTTCAATGTGCAATTGGGTAGAATCGTCAAGCAGCAACCATCTCGTTCGTGCGCAGCACGTTTTCTTATGAAGTCGAGCTTATTTTCACTCGTGCAGAAGCACAGCACGTTCGGTTTGCGTTTTATTTCTCTGTTGCTTCCCATGCATGTATTTTCGGCGAGCTCCCACTTTTCGGACCGCTACAAGCACCCGCAAAGTCAATTTACACAAACAACTAGCGCTATCATAGTGCTCAACAGGATCTATGATACTGGTGAGCCCACAGACATCGCTCCTTCTCACTCCACAGCACAACCTGACACCACTGCTTTCCCGAAGATAAAACCCAACTACGACCCGAACGCTTTGATAAATGGCTTCGACAAAGCTTACTGAGGCGGTGCCAGCCCGTCAATCAGCCGTTCTCAAAAGTGGTGTAATGGAGCGCGGGGGTCACCTCTTGCGTCGCTACTATGACTGGAAAAGTATTCACCAGTACCTGGGGCGCTACTCCACTGAAAAGTTGATTTCCTATGCTCATTACCGGGAAACAACGTCGCCTAAGCGCGTATTCGCCGTCATTGCGCTCACTCCAGTACCAGGTCTGCTAATCATCCTACTGCTAGCAGCGATCCCTTTAAAGAACCCGTTGCTAGGTGTGGCCACGAACGCCACGTACTTCGTTCAGTCCGCAATGTCGTACTCGGTCATGTGTTTCAGCTTGCTGCTGTTCATCCGGTGCTCGCTTCGACTCCCCAACTCGTTTTACTCTCACGGCCAAGCGATGCTCATCTCGGTTCTCACGGCATTTATTAACGAGCTGGTTATGGTTCTGGTTGCAGTGTATTGGCGCTTTCCCATCCCATTTCGAGATCTGGTAGGCGTACCCTCGTTTGTGGTGGTCTTCGCCGTGCTGCACAGGCTGGTGTTGGGAAAACGCCTCGTTCACTACTACCAGCCGATTTGGAGGTACCTCCCGCTCCTGTGCGCTCAGTCGTCCACGCTTGTCATCTTCCAAGGCATCGCAATCGTTTTCCAGAACGTCCCCGATTGGGCTCAAGCGATAATTACGATCTTGTTCCCTGTGCTGCGCTCAGTGATCAAGCGCCTCATTTGGGGCTTCGCCTTCTGCCTCCAAGATATCAGCACAGATGTGACGCTGTGTGTCGTGGAAATCTTCGGTTCACTTTTCCAAAACGTGTGCATTCAAAATGCGCGGTCACCCGGAGTTACTGCTCTCATCATCTTCGTCGATTTTACGCAAGCTGTCCTCGAGACGCGAATGTACCTTCGACACAAGTTCATCGTGGATGGACGGCAAGCGACGCAGACAGCAGTGAAGATCATCGAAAGCGGACGAGCGGACAACAGTCACTCTTTCCCAGGAGAAGAAAGGATTTTGGAAAAGCTTGATGGAAGAGATGCAGTTGAGGAAACTTTACGAGGCCACTCCGTCATGATGTATTCTGCGAATGCTTGGGTGAGATTTCCTAAGCACGTTGGTCGAAATGGATTCCACAGAAAGCTATCCAAGATAGCCTGCTTGTCTTCAGAAGAGGATGGGCTGAGACTTGCCTCCGTTCAGGCTCTTCCGTTCTCGGCACCACCGAGTCCGACACCTGCTTCGACACCGAAAATGTCCATCGATGACATCGAGTTCTCTCACCGCGAACACGCCAAGCTGCTCTCACAAACGCTGCAGCTGGTCTTCGCATCAGAAGTACTGGTATTCGCTGAATACTCCGAGTTTGTGTGCGCGGTAGTATACGGCGTCTACACCCTTTCGCTCTACCACATGCCGTACGCCAAGTACAATTTATCATTCATCGGGCTGTCGGAGGAAAACTTTTGGGTATCGTTGACCAACTCGGCCGTGTATGCCTTTTTTGAGGGGCTCACGCTTTGGTTCCTCTTCAACCTTGCACATGCCAAGTACGGGCTGTCGACATTTTACCAGCTCTCGTTTGTGCTCGAGAAATACTGGATGAGCGTGCAAGGCAAGATAATCGGCAGTCTCTCGCTCATCTTCATCCTCAACACAGTGCACCATGGTACGTCCGCGCAACTTGCTTGATGCACCAAGCGGACCACTAACAAATTTTATTTTTGTTTGTTTGAACATTCGACGTTCAGGAATGGATCTCTCGCTGAACTTTGACTGGCAGAAGGTTTTGGATGGCACAGCAGGATAACCCTTCTTTTGCATTTCTTGGTCAAATATATATTCCATGCGTCTTCAGGTCGAGTCCTCGCCCGACTATTTTCGAGAGAAAGCAACCACCGCAAAGATATCCATGGATAGTCTGCTTCGAACGTCTTCGCACCACATATTTTTAGTGGTGTGATCTTGTCCGAAGACTTCACCTCTCGTCTTCGCGCTCAGTTTGTCTATATTGTTCGTTTTCCTCAGCGATTCGCTCTCACCATTTGACGAAAACCAGCTTTTGTCAGACTGCGCAAAGTCTGCTATCGCAAAACAAGCAACACAAATGGAGAATCAGCAGCCCGCAGCCGGAGAATCTGTGGCAGCGGTAAGTAACAAGCCCAATGGCACGTCTACAATGGAGCCGAGCGCCTCAAACGGAATTCCAGAGGGTGCAACTGGTCGTCGCGTAAGTAGCACAGCGTCAGCACCTGGAGGCCAACTCCGCCGCCCTTCCATCCGTAAGACGAAGACCCAACGGAGCGCGAGACGCGTCCTGCGTCGCTATCACGACTGGAAAACGGAGCACATGTACCTCGGCCGATACTCGGTCGAGAAGATGCTCGCATTTGAAGAGTATCAGCAGGTTGCAAGCCGTGGCCGCGTATTCGCTGCTATCGCCCTGACGCCTGTACCAGGATTGCTGCTCATGATCCTGCTAGCAGCGATCCCATTGCAAAGTCCGCTACTGGATGCGAGCGCGAACCCAGGGTTTTACATTCAATCATGGCTCGTCTACAGCGTCATGACCTTCGGGATGATGTTGTTCATCCGGGCATCGCTCCTACTTCCCAACTCTGTGTATTCCCACAAGCAATGCGTCGTTATCGCGGCCCTCACGGCTGGATTCAATGAGCTCGCCATGTTCGGCTTGGCGTCTCTGTGGAGATTTCCCATTCCATTCCGAACTCTCGTCGGCATCCCCACGTTCACCATCAACCTCGTCTTCTTCCACCGAGTCGTGATCGGACCCAAATGGGTCGTGTATCGGGCCCAGCTCATCGAATATGCTCCGCTGTTATGTGCGCAAGCCTCTACGCTCTTCATCTTCGAAGGGATCACCTTGATTTTCGCTAATGTGCCAGCCGGAGCTCAAGCCGCCATCACGATCGCCTTCCCACTTCTGCGTGCCGTCGTCAAGCGGATCATCTGGAGATTCTCGCGCTGCCTCGAAGACATCAGCATCGACGTGACACTTTGCGTGGTGGAAATCTTCGGCTCGCTCTTCCAGAATGCTTGTCTTCAAAGTGCTCGATCTCCCATCGTGGGAGGACTGATGATCCTCGTAGATTTTATCCAGGCGATTGTCGAAGTCCGGATGTACGTGGCGCACAAGTTCATCGTCGACGGTCGCCAGACCACGCAAACCGCTGTGAAGATTGTCGAGGACGCACTTTATCCCGGAGCTCTCAACTCGAGCAAAGCGCGAGGACTGGCGAAACTGGACCCGAAGCAAGCTGTCATGGGCGTTTCTCGCAAAGGCAGCTCGGTGCTCCTGCACCCTTCAGACGTCTTCGCCAAGCCTGAAAAACTCCCAATGAACAATTCCAGACGAATGTCAAGGATCGCATGCCTGATGGGCTCGCAGAAAATGCTCGACTTGAGCAACATCGAGGCTGATATGGTGGCAGCATCCTCTCGTGAGAAGCCCACAGTCAGCCCGCCGTTGACGTTTGAAGAAGCCAAGAATCCACACACAACTACTATTGACGATGTGGACATATCTCACCGCCAGCATGCCAAGCTCCTGTCGCAATCTCTGCAGCTCGTGTTCGCTTCCGAGGTCTTGGTCTTCGCTGAATACGCCGAGTTCGCGTGCTCCGTTATCTACGCCCTGTACACACTGGTCCTCTATCACATGCCGTACGCCAAGTACAACTTGACCTTCATCGGTCTCTCCGAGTCCAGCTTCTGGAGTGCCACCACCAACTGCGCCATCTACGCCGGCTTCGAAGCGTTCACAATGATGTTCCTCTTCGTACTTGTGCGCGCCAAATACGGCCTCTCGACGATCTACCAACTCGCATTCGTGCTTGAGAAATACTGGATGAGCGTGCAGGGCAAGCTGGTCGGCAGTCTGGCACTCATCTTCATCCTAAACACTGTCCATCAAGGCACGGACCTCTCGCTGGAGTTTGACTGGCAAAAAGTGCTGGACGGCACTGCTCTCTAGTCAAAAGATAAAATCCAACTGCATTCAAAAACTGAAACTGAAATCGAAACTGAAAAAAGAAAAGCATTATTGAGGACGCGCAAGCTGCCACTTACGGGGCAACTTTGCGTTTCTTACGAGCAGCGCGGAGATCCGCCTCGGCCTTCTTTTGAGCTGCGTCCTCCTGTTCGTCATCCTCGTCGTCGTCTTCGTCCAGTAAATCCATCTTCAGTTCCTGGCGGTTGCCGAACGTCTTGGCCACGTAAACCTTAACACGCACACGGTCAAAGACCTGCAGCGTGCGGTTCTTCTTCTGTACCAAAGTGAGCGCGTGGCGGCTCGCGTCAAACTTGACGACGTCCTCGTCGTCCTGCTCGCCCTTTTCGCACAGGAAGATCATGCCCTCAATACCGAAACGGGGCAGCAGCACGCCCACGCCATTGTTCTTGACCTTGGTGATGACGGCGTCCGTGCGCGTCGGGTACTGCTGGAAGTAGAGCACCGTGTGGAGAGTGACCGAGGCGCGGCCAGCTAGTTGAGCCGCGTGGTGACGTCGGTTGAGCTGGTCGCTGATCTCATGCAGGTGCGACTTGTTCTCAAGGTAACTGGGCAGCGGAGCCACGCCGATCGCTGCAGCCAGCAGTCGGTGCACCACCACGTCGGCGTAGCGTCGAATCGGCGACGTGAAGTGCGTGTAGATCGGGGCGGCGAGTCCGTAGTGGTGGAACTCGGGAGGAGCCACTTCACCGGAGCTGAAGTAACTCGCCGGCATCATGCAGCGCGTCGTCATGATGCGCAGGAGCTTGTTAAAGTACGGGTTCGCCTTGTTGCCCTGTTTCCGCTTGCCCTTCCCAGCGTCCTTGGCAAGCACATCAGCAGCGTCCAACGAGTCCTGAAGCTGCTTGGAGGTGTCCACGTGCAGCTCGACGCCAACGGCCTTGGCCTGACTGCAGAGCAGATCGAACTGGCGCTTGGAAGGCGCCGGATGCCGACGCAGCATCGAGAAAGTCGGGAAATGACGCACAATCTTCTTAGCGACGGTGATGTTGGCCAGCAGCATGAACTCCTCCACGAGAGCGTTCGTATCACGCAGCGTGTACATCTGCACGTCCAGAGGGTTCTGCGTCTCCGTGTCCAGCACGAAGCGCACTTCAGGGGAAGCCAACGTCAGAGCGCCAGCCTCGATACGCTTGGCGCGCAACCGTCTGGCGATCACGTTCAGCGTCTTGATGCCACTTCCCAGCAACTGCCGCCGTTCAAACTCCTGCTCGCTCTCGCCCTTCTTCTTCTTCTTGGGCTTCGTGTCTTGGCCGTACACTCCACCGGCGTCCGGGTCGTCTAGAAACTCCTGTGCCTGCTGGTAAGACAGCGCGCCCACTGAGCGGATGAGACTCTTGCAGAAGGACACGTCGATCACTTGCACCTCGTTCTCGCCCACAAGCTTGACCTCCCACAACACACTGAAGGCGAAGTGGTCTTCCGTGGACGTGAGGGAACACAGCTTGGTCGTCAGCAGACCCGGAAGCATGTCCAGACGCCGGTCCACCAGGTACGTCGACGTGCCGCGGTCCGCTGCCTCTTCGTCAAGAGGACACCCGGGCGCCACGAAGTGCGTCACGTCAGCAATGTGGACGCCAATCTGCAGGTTTCCGTTGGGCAGCAGCTTCGCGTGCAGCGCGTCATCAATATCCTTACAGTTTGGCGGGTCGATACTCATGACGGGCAGGTCGCGTAGATCCCGACGCCCTTGGGAGTTCTCCGGTGTGATCTTCCAGTCCTCCGGCGGCAGACAACGCATCACCTCGTCGCTGAACTGGTCGCACGGAATGTCGTGCTCAATCAGCAGCACGTTCGTCTCCGTCTCCTTGTCGCCAATGACGCCAAGTGTCCGCACGTAGTGGCCAAGAGGGAACTTGCTGTCCGCCGGCCACGAATCAATCGCCACCAGCAGTCGCTTGTCCATCAGAGTCTCTTGTTGACGCGTCTGGATCTTAATCTTCGGCACCTTCCGGTCCACGGGGACCACCAAGCAGCTTCCAGAAGCATTGAGCGATGCTCCGTCACGCGGAGGCTCCAGGGAGCCGCAGAACTTGCGCCAGTTGCGCTGAATGATGCCGACGACGCGGCCAGCAGGCTTGGCGTTTTGCGTAGCGTCACTCTGCACCAGTGCGACCTGTTCGAGCGACACTGTAGGCTCTGCCACTCCGACCGGCTCGGGTTGTTCATCCTTGTCATCATCAGCCTCTTCAGCGGCTTCCGCCGCAGCCGTTCCGTTGGCAGCGAACGATTCCGACGGCGTTTTCCACTGCTCCTTGGGTAACAACTGGATGGCGACCAGATCTCCATCAATCGCTCGGTTAATGTGCTCCCTTCCTTGAAGCAGCACGGGAATCTTGACGCCGTTGGCTCCGTGGATCAACACGTGGCACTCGAGCCAGTGGTCTCTGTTGCAACGAATCGTTCCCTTAAAGTACCTCTTGTTCTTGATGCCAGCCAGCAGCTCAGCAGACGACAAGTGCTCCGGATAGAGTTTCTTCTTGCCTCCTCGTCCCTTGGTGCTGCTCACTCCTTCGGGCGAAATCTCCTTCTCCTCCGCAGCAGAAGCGGACAGCAGATCCTGCAGCTCCGGGAACTTTGGTGCTACAGGCTTCAAGAAGTCGGCAATGGTCATTCCACCCGTGACGCCGAACTGCTCGGCGTGCTGCAAGTCCTCGGCGTCGTTGGCCAGGAACTGCACCTTGACGTCCTGCCGCTGCAGCTCCTTGAGGTGATCGGCGTACCATTTCCAGGCGGTGGCTACGGCGCGCTCATTACGCTGCTGCTCGGTCTCCAATGGGGTGTCCTCCAAACTGTCGTTATTGTCCTCCAAAGTGCTCACTTTAAAACCTCTTGGCAAGAGTTGTTTTTTCTGCACGAAACACGCTCGGTGGTGCTCATTGGCGAACACCACAAAGCGTCGATCGGCGTTCATGAGCAGCGCACGCAGGCGGTTGTAGACGCCCAAATCCTGTCTCTTTACGAACTCCCAGACCGTCTCGAGCACGATCACATCCGCAAACACTTCTGTAGTGTCCGTCTTCTTCTTCTTCTTGGTCGAAAACTCCAGAGCATCCATCTGCAACAAAACCGTCTTCATGGACGGAAGGAGGTACACTCCTTCGCGCGGGTTCTCAGCCAACAGCGTCTTGGTCGTGCCCAGCACGTGCGTCGCGGCGGAGGCGTCGTCTTCAGCGCTGCACAGCGCACATCCTGCCAGCGAGCAGCTTAGGTCGTCGCGTAGGTAGCGCTCGCGCACCTTGCGCACTACGCGGCCGCGGCGTGTGGCCACGTTGAGCTCGTCCACGCACCACAGCAGCGGTGTGTCCACCACGTCCGTCATGGTCTCCAATGGTGGTTGGTGGTGTGAAGGCGAGCATTTACGTACAAGTGGTGTGGTCTATATAATTGGCTGAAATTATGCTGAACGTTTTCAACCAATCATGGAAGGATACCAATTTCATGATGGCGGTGTACTTGGCTGCTGCCAGAAGCGCATCTGGACTCCGTAGATGAGTCCTTCACTGATCGGGAGGTTGGCCAGCGAATGGAAAACTACCATATAGAAGGTGTACATCGCGATCATGAACCAACCAACTTGGCGATTCATGCGAGTACTAGACCGCAGTGTTTGTAAAAATCCCAGTACAATAACAAGGAACGCAAGCTGGAACGGGATTTCTCGACTCGACAAGTCAACGCCGTACAGATACAGCCGCGTCCACAGATCTTCGCTGGCCTCGTTGCTGGCATACAACCGGAAAGTACCGTAGTCAGCTCGACGAATGTGATGTATCAATCCGGACAGCGTCGTAACGTCTCCCCAAGACCCTGGCTGCGGGTTCCAGATTGCTGTGATCGGCATGTAAATGTACGGCGTCAGCCCCAGCGCGAAAGCTCCAGTAAACTGGGCAAACTCTCTCCACCATAACGTTTGTCTTCTGGTCCACAGCACAAACGCAATGATCGGCAGCTCGAAAAGTATAATCGTGTGCTGGTTGCACATTGCCAGACCGCAAGTGAAAGCGCCTGCCAACGCCGACTTCACATCTCGACGGCGCGCATATTGCAGCAACTGAAACACCAGCACCGATGCGAACGCATTATTGAGCGCAAACACCTCAGCCCCGACTGCGTACGTCCAGATAAGGGGCGAGAATCCAAACAGAGCCTAACCATCAGCAAAATATCCAAAAGTCAAAATACGTTTTCCAACACCAAAATCTGCAAATTCGACTTACAGCGGCAGTGAAGGCTGCAGCACGTCGTCCGCTCCACCCTGTAGGCGCCATCCACTGCAGCAAACTCAGGTAAATAAACACCACTGCCACTGTATCACATACTACAATCGAATAATACACAAAAAGTTAGCAAACCATCACGGATTTTGTTTTTGAGCAGTATCTCACCGGCCGAGAAGAAGTTGGCTCTCCAAGCTGGGGTTTCACCGAACGGCAAGTATCTCGTGAGGAGGTGTACGACCATATTGAAAAGCGGGTAACCGGGAGGGTGTGACACGCCTAGATGACAGGACTCCGCCACCAGTTCCCCACTATCGCCGCCAGCCACGGAAGGGTAAAGTGTCAGAGTGTAGCCGAGCAATGTCCCCAACGCGAGGCAGAACATACCAACAGCGTCGCCTACGGACAAGCCATAGTTGGCCGGTGAAAGTGAGCCCTTCGTGGATTTACAAGCAGAATCCTCTGTCGTAGGAACGGCGTGGGTGGCGGCGCCTTGGTCCTTGCGACGTCTCATGCTTGTCAAATGGAAAACACCTTTTGGAAAAGATATGCTCCGATTAAGTACGAGTTATCTCGATTTTCACATCATGATGTGAAACTGCAAACGCATTTTCAAACTCAAATTGCAATTTCCGGTTAGACACTGCTCCTGTTGTGTGCCTGTCTCTCTCCACCTTGAGCTTCTGCCAAACCAGCATTCTCCTTAGTCGAGACGAGCTTTCTTCGCTTCACCCTCATCAGCACTAGTGTTGCCAGTCAGTTTACGCAACTCCTCCTTGTACTACACCAGCTTCTTTTGCTGCTCAAGGAACCACTCGCGAGTTTTCGTGATCGTCACGGACACGTCACCATCTTTCTCAGTTGCCTCCACCTCGAACGAACAACTAACTTGCTGCCCAGCCTGCATCCGTTTTGCCGCCTCTGCGCGGGCATCTTGAAGCTCCTCGTATTTCTTTTTCACTCTGTGTGTGGTCATCGTGACCTCGGGACCCCGAAGAAAAGTTTGGATTTCGTCACTGTCGCCGAACTGCGCGTCAGGCATCTCCCACGAGAACTTCTTGTCCATGGCTTCAATTTTCTCCTTCAGCCACTTGACCCGCTTCGAACGAAGACTTGCCAACAACGTAACGTTGTTATCTTTCTCATCGACACCACTTATATTGCATTAGTATTGCGAAAGGTATTGGATCGACGGGCCAAGCAGAGCGGGATCGGCATCCCCGAGTTTCTTGGCAAAAGCGTCAAAGGGTTCACTGTCTCCACATCGAATGACGCAGTCCCAAAGTAAGCCAATGTACTTCGCCAAGAACACCTCACTGTCCTCCAATCCAATGGCCTTCTCAATAACCGTCTTCAACAGCGCTAGCTGTGCAGCGCCAGCATCACGGTTATGCGCTCCTCGTAGCGTCAACTCAAACGCTGAGTAGCCCACTGCAATTTTAGTACGTCAGTCCCCCAACGACTTGATGATAGCCTCACCAATATCATCCCAATCAGAGGCACCCACGACCATCGCAATGTATGGCACCAATGTTTCGTTGTCCTCGATACCTCCAAGGCGACCGCAGTACGTTTTGAAAAACCTGTCCACCACTTCCGGGTCGCCAGCTCGAAGCAGCACCTCACAGAACACACGACAGAACTTTATGGAGACTTCGTCGGGATTTTCTCCGTATTCTTTCGTGCTGTTCTCGGCTTCGAGTCTAGCTGTGACAGCATCCAAGAGCTTGCCCAGCGCTGCCCCATCAACAGATTTCTGAGCCTGGAGCGCTTCCACTGGAGCATCCAAAGGCATGAACTTCACGGCATTTTCAAAGTGACGCCTTGCCAACCAAGCAACAATCGCAACTCTCAAGTCGTAACACCTGTAGAGCCTTCATTACCAGTGTACCCTCCTTCCTTCTTTCGCTCACCACACCCCACCCACAGATCGCAGCTTGTCTTTTGGTCGGGGTTGAGTAAGTTGAACTTGGCCGTAAAGTTTCGGATGTGTCCTAGGTCCTCCCCAGCCATGGAGAACCACGTGACCGACTCAAGGTGCTCGTTTTCAACATATTCATATCCATCATCATCCCAGGAGACGTCGTGTTTCAGCTGAGCCAAGAAGAACAGCAGCTTCTTCTGATCACTAACCAGGGCATTTGCTCCTTCGAGGGCATGAAACTTTGCAGCATCACCGCCCTTCAACGCCCCAGAACCGAGATATCTCAGAATCTTCTCCGTGTACGCGTGATCTAAAAGCAACGCAAACGAACCGCCTTCTTCTCCCATGTTGCTGATCGCATCCACCACATCTTCGCTCAGAGGTTCGTCAAGTCGTTTCCCCAGGTGGCGCATCGTCCTCGGTAGACAAATCGAGTACACGAGCACGAGTCGAAAGCCCTTCGTCACCT
>JAABLK010000958.1:0-11796 GCA_012295415.1 Phytophthora chlamydospora | reverse complement strand
GCTCATCAGTCCACCGTTATCACTAGGGCTATCCACCGCGGGCACAGCAGAGCCAGGAGCACGATGACTCGGCCCGCCGGATCGCCGATACGAAACGAGGAGAAAACCTGGTGACGCGTGCCGGGCTAGCACGACTGCTTCGTGCTGCGTCTCCTCGCCTCCGTCTTGAACAGGGAACTGGGACTGGCTTCGTTGCTCGCTGCCCGACAACTGCAGCACGTACGCCACCAAGTGATGCGTCATATCTCGCTGCATGCGCGTGACGCTGCTGTCGTAGCTGTAGAGCCACTTGGGGAACCTGCGGTTGTTGATCACATACAGCACCGAGTTCTTCCGTCAGTGGAAGGCGTCACAAAGCACAAAGGATCAGCAAATAGCGTGAGCTCTAGAGCGACGAGATATCGATGTCGACAGCAACCAGCTTTACCTGTGGGAACGCCCGCTGCTTGGCGCCGCTCTCTCTGTCCGCTCGTATCCAGACGGAGTCGCTGCTGCTGACCCGTCCGGTCGGGCCCAGCACGCGTGCAGGCAGAGTTACTCGCTCACCGACCCCCAAGCTGCGCTCGTCCTCGCGGCTGCTGTCTTCCTGGTCACCGCCTTGAAAGCTTCGCGACGGCGCTGAAGCGCCAATGGAGCGAGCGAAGCTTTCCAGACTCGCCGGCCACAGCGGAGTTACGCGCGACGGCTCGAAGCGAACGCACACCAAGAGCTCATCCAGCTCCGACGACGAAGCTGTACGCACGTCGGTGGAGAACGTCACCAACACGTGCACGGAGCAGCCGCAGTAGCTCCGTCTCGCGTGCTCTGGGCAGCAGTGCGGGAAGCACCGCAGCAGCTACGAGTGGAGTCAAGTTGAGTTGCATTAAGCCAGTCGAGTTGAGTCGATCCAGGAACCATGGCCGGGCAGGACAGATACGTAGAAATGCAAAATGCCATGAGCTCCCCAAACCGGGCTAAAAGCACTACCGAGAGTGCTCCGAGGGCAGCTGTTGAAGTGATCTATTGAGATGTTGACTCACCTTGATGCCTCGTTCGCGGTTGCTCCTGTACGCAGCAAAATGCATCCATCGACGCTGTTAGTCGCGACCGAGAAGGTGAAGTCTCCGAACACTGGACTCGGAAGGCGCTTGTACCTAGCGTATTCTTGTCGGAACAGCGGGTGGTCGTCTTCGCTGCAGCTCAGGCGCAGGAAGCGGCACGACACCACGTGAACCATGGACTAAGGCTGAGCTCCTGTCTCCCTCTCGGGTCACAAAGTGGCCCCCCTGCTCCCTCGTCCTCCGAGCCGAGTCTGCGATGGGAAGGACGGACGCTGGGGACAGACGTTACGTTTGACTTGCACCAAAAAGGATAGGATTTTGGCCAGACAGGTTGAGGGTCAGGCTGCGAGTGTCGACTGAAGTCTCCTCGGCAGAGGATAACAGCTATTGGGTGAGGCCTAGTGAGTGCTGCTCGGTCGACGGCCGCTAGAGACGTGCTGGCCAGGACACAGTTGGAGAGTGAGTCTCTCTTGGGCAGGCTGGCAGTCCGCTTTTTCACCGACGTGTGTGATTGGTCCGGGACGAGAATATTTCGTCATTCGTTGCCAATCAGATCTGGCTTATATTTTAACATTAAAACTTGGTGCCACAAATTTCGGCGTGAGGCCGCCTCCACAAACACCCGTTCCAGCCTCTTACGCACGTTACCGACACTACTAGGACTGCACTCTATCTCGAAGCACTTATCCATCGATAAAGGGAGATCACCAACTCCCAGTGCAGCTGTTGAGCATTATGTGTGGTTCTTGGAGCAGAATATTGTACCAGTAAAATTATAATATAACCACAACCTACGTGGTAAACCCACGAAGTTGACCATGCAGCGAGCTGTTTGTCCCCTTCGAGGTGAGTCTGCGACGTTTGACTTTCGCCAAATGATCAGGCATTGTCCAGGCTAATGGAGGAACGGACTGTGTATACCTATCGAAGCAGGCTTCAGCCTCCTGCTTCGCCAGCTACAGGCCGATTGCACGGGCAAATAGGAAAGGGGCTATTAAGGACGGTGCCATGGTGGGCAAGTGAGCCAGTCAGTCAGTTTGATGCGAGAGACGTAGATGTTGCCTTGGTGAGATCGACTTAATTTCGATGCTCCATCGTGTTGTTAATTAGGATTTGAGCTGGATTTGCACCTGGCCGGGTCAAACGATTCCCAAGGCCTTACTTGAAGCTTTTCTCCACTTCGTCATCAGCAACACCAGGATATGACAGCTGGGGTGCTCGTCAGCACGGTGACGAAGGCCCGCTTGCTACAACACCAACAATGCCCCCTTTCGGTTTGCGGATGAGGTGCCAATGGTATTGACGTCCAGGTGCACGGGGCTACAATCGACGTGAAGCTGGAGTTGAACGGTAAGGTCATCGCAATTTGAGCTATCGTCGCTTGCAATAGGCCTGATTGGATAGGAATGCAGGTGGACTTCAACGTCAACGGAGAAGAAAGTTGAAGTTGACCTGCATTCCCTTTTCATTGAGCTCCTGGGCGAGTTGAGACTGAAGTTCGGCACCGGACCATCCTGCGTATACGAAGAGTATAATTCTAGTTCGGATTTATCTTCCTGCTATATAAACGCCGTACTCATGGAATTTCCACTGGAAGTTGTAAAGGTGGAGGCTCACTAGATGATTCAAGCTCTGTTGTTCTCGTGACGTCGTACCAATTAAAAGCACAGAGCACTTGATAGTGCCAAGTACGTCTCCTAAAAAGTCGCCGCGCTTCGTTTGACGTCTGCTTTGGGTGGTCGCGATTCCCGGAAACTGGAGCCTTGGAGCGGGTCAACCAAGAACACCACGCACCGTGCCATAGAACCCTGTCTGCACTGCATTTGCAGCAGGTTTCGCGATTCCTGTGGGACGCCATGGTGTGATCCGACCGCCATCCTTAGCACGCAGTAGCTCCGACAAGGATCCACGTGCACTTCTTCGGAGCAGGGCTCGTTCTGGCTTAGTGGTAGTGCATGCAGGCTCTCTAGGAAGCAGGAGAAGAGCCGGACCTGACCTTAATTAATGTCAACAGTGAAGACACCCACCAGCCCCGCCTGCTACAGAGGCGAACTGATAGCACCGATTGGATGTCGATGTACTCACTCATGTGGAGCAGCTCGGTGCGGTGCATTCTCAAGAATCCAGGGCAGGCTTGTCTTGCCCACAAGGTAACGCGGCGACTGGCAATCTGGCAGTATAATGCCCGTAATCCTGTGAAAGAGCAGGTGATTCTCACCCTGGAGCCATCCGTCTGCCATTGCAGTGCCAACCAAAGACGGGAGCAGGATGTTGACTCAGTGCTTAAGCAACACTGTCCCACCTCGAGGGTCCTTGTAAACTTTTGCCTGCGATACGAACGAGGGAGCTGGCTACGAAATGGGCCCCATTCTGTGCCATGGCCGCTTCCAGAGCCTGGTCAAGCGCTACCATAAGGAGGGCTTGCGTTGGTGTGATCTGCTTGAGATTTGACCTTTGGGTCTCTTTCACATATTTGTGCAGCATTGGGAAACTGGAATTTCAAAGAGACCATTTGAGTCGCTCCTTTGTTCGACTATTGCTATAGCAAAGGGCCGTCCGACCACCGAGCGCCGGGCAAGATCTTGGCCACAGGTAGACACAGGTAGACAGTTCGTTTGTGCCCGGGCAAGCATCGTTGCAGCAGTGCGTGACCTAGCAGTGCCAGTCTCCCAAGAGTCCACTCTCAAGGCCCCTGGGCCAAGGCAGCTCAAGTCGAAGCCCAGACGACGGCACCACACCATGCTGGCGTCCTGCCGCTTCTTGCGCCTGAACTGTAACGAGGACGACCACCCACTCTTCCGACGGGAGTACGCCAGGTGCGGTCGCCTACCTGGACAAACACCACCTCAGGCGAATGCTGACTCATTTGGTGTGCGCAATTTCCCGCAGGAACAACCGCGAGCGCGGCGTGAAGGTACGGCTCTCTCCGCTCTGTTGCCTCCGCGTTCTTCGTCTTCTAATTGAGAGCGAATGCTTCTCGGTTAGCTACTTCGGTGCTTCCCGCATTGCTGCCCGGAGCACGCCAGGAGAAGCTACTGCGGCTGCTCCGTGAACATCATGGTGGCCTTCTCGGAGGGCATCAGAATGGCCCCGCCCGATGAAATCGTTGTGTGCGCCCGCTTCGAGCCGTCGTGCGTAGCTCCGCCGTGGCCTGCTGGGCTCGCCGACTTAGCGCGCAACGTTGGCACCACGGGAGAACGAGGCAACAGCCAGGAGATCAAATGCCGGCTTGACGTTGGAGAAAGCGTGTCGCTGCCCGCAAGTCTGTTCGGATCGGCTGGCCGAGCTGTCAGCGAGGGTGGTGAGTGGATACTTGCAGAGAAGGAGAGCCGCACGAATCAACGAGCAGCTCCTAAGGTATGGATCACCATTCTCCAACGCACTAACCGGGAGTACGTGCTGGCTGAACTCGCTTTGACTCGTTTTGTGTTGGTTGCTGTGCAATGAAGAACTGTGTGCTGTACGTACTCAACAATCGCCTCTCCCCCAAGTGGTTCTACAGCTACGACAGTAGTGTCACCAGGACGCAGCGTGAGATGACACACCATCTCGTGGCTTACGTCTTTCGAGTTCTGCCGGGCAGCATCCTGGCGACGCAGCAACAGCCCACTCAGACCCAGCAACAAACCGCCGAGCGCCCCAACGTAGTTGTGCTCGCGCGCCATGCGTCGCCAGCATTTCACCTCGTGTCTTACCGCCGCTCGGGTGGAGCTGCTGGCTGTGCTTTGCCTGCACTGGAAACACCGATTGCACACAAGGAAACGGCATCCTGGGGAATACTAACGGCATCCTCGATCGTGCATGAGCACCAGCAGCAGTGGCTCCAGCAGCAGCGCCTCCAGCAACGTGTCCGTGAAGAAGGCGGTTCCCTTCTACAACCAAAGCAAGGCGTTCCTTTGGTCTCCACGGTTGCTGGAGCTCTATTTGACACTGAAGAGAAGGGGATTAACAATCAGACCCGCACCGCTGATCTTACAAGGCCTGATGACACGACAGAGGGCACGAGTTTGTGGCAACACGAGGCTGAAGCGCGTCAACGAGGCTTCCGTGGCAAGACACAGCAGCTACTGATTCTATGGCACTTTCTGCAGCATATTTCGTGGAGCGACCTCGGTCTTAGCATTGGCGAGATCACTGTGTACCTGCGTCCACACTGGCTGCAAGCTGCGACGGCTCTGCGCGCACCTCCGGTCGTGTCGGACGGCAAACTCGAAGGAGTGCTAGCGTCGTTGTTGAGCAGACTCTTCGGAAGTTCCGTGGCTCAAAAGCCAGGCACTCGTGAGCAAGATACAGCAACGATTCGTGCATGCGCGCACCTCTTCTTTCGTGGGTCGGCGTCTCGCGCCGTGCAGCAACGACTCCGCACCAGCCTCCGCGGAGGAGTGGGTCAGCGTGAGCTTCGCGCTAGATTCACCTCTCTGGTGGTGGATCTGTACGATGCCCTGAATACACTTCTGAGCGAGGTGGTACAAGGTTTGGATGAAGGAAACTCCATCACTGCTCGACATTTTGACCACGAGAACGCTCTAGCGGTGCTCGTGGACGACGTGCTGTCTCTCGTGTACCGACATACGCGTTTTGAGGTGCTTCGAGCGGTGGTTTCGGCGTTGCTGCTCGATCGGCAGACGTCAAATTCGTTGTCTAGCGCCGTGGAGAGCGCGTTTCGAGCATTTGCGACTCAAGCACAAGAGACTGCTGCTGGATTGGTTTTGCTCCAGCATCAAAGCCAGCAGCATTCGTACGGAGGGGGCAGACTTGCGCTGCCGAGCGCGTGGAACCGTCGCTGGCTGTTGGACCCCGGATCAGTGCAAGTCATCGACGTCGCCTCAGGTGCCAACTGTCTCGGTGGCCTCGTGGATATTTGCCAGTTTGTCGGAGAGCTCGGCTGCATCGACATCAAGCATCGGCAGCAGCATGGCGTGTTGATTTTGCGCACGGCACTATCACTTCACGCGACTGCACCGATGGAGCTGGTGCTGGATGGACGACTTCGCAGGTTTCGCGCGCTACCAAGCGGTATTTCGTCGAAGATCGCGCCCACGGCAGGATGGTCCATCGGTGACTACAGCTCCGCGATCTCGGAAGACGGTGGGACGGTGGACATTCACCTTTTCGCTTTCCAAGTAAACGACACAACCGGAGCGCGGGGTATCGAGGCGGATGACGCGGCAATGGTGCGCCGGATCAGCGTATCGCTCACGATGGGGCGGGACCTCGACTTCAACGAATCTGCTACGCTCTCCTCTCACCCACGCGATCATTTTGTCATCGGGCAGGGAACTGTATGCAGCTCGACGCTCCGTGCGTCTACCAGTAGTACTGGTGCTTTTCGATTAGCATTGGCTGACATGTCGAGCTCAGATCGATGCGCGCTGTGGAGCGAGATAGACTGGACTAGAGAAATCGAGTTCCAGGCAGGATACGTCGCACTTAAACCACAGTGAAAATTTGTATGGGAAAAATACCAAAATCAATTTTTATCACTCCAGAAATGCTGGGCATCAACAAAATAAGTTGCCAAATGCTGGGCCAACCCTCACCTTTTGTCAGTCAACCTTATTGTAGGTTAAGGAAGTGTTTTCCCAACATGGATGTAGTTGTCCTACCCCTACGTTGTGAGAGCTGCTCATTGCCCAATCAATTGTTCCATACACAGAATTTTAGCCAATAGTATTTGACCTAGAGTCATTCCCAACCTTTTCCCAATTATGTTGGGACGAGCTCACAATTACAGGATAATGTCCAATACAACTACAAGTATAAATGTCAACTTATCCGTAAACCGCGTTACTTCCCAATCACAATGTTTGAGAAGCGGTTGGTAGAGAGGCTATCAACTCTGGAAAGGCTCCAGCTCCAGAGAACTCTACGAAATGCAGCGAGCGGCAAGGGGGATCGACGTCCCACAAGGGACAGCGGGCCAGGAATCGGCAGCCTTCAAGTGCTTCGGGGACTTCTTGGCTCTGGGTAACATGAGCGAGAGCTCTCTAGAGTGCATTGCAAAGTCGCTGTCTGTACTTGGGGCTCTACCTAGTCAGAATTTTTACTCCCTGCTAACCGCCTTCGCTATATACCTGCAAACTAGAAAGAGTGCTCGTGGCGGCCTCTTGGTCAAAGCTACTGCGGTGGGGTATATGTCGCAGGCTGTGAACCTATTGCGAGAGCGATATCCTAACTAAATGGCAGACAGCAAGCGAATCGCCAAGATTCGTGAGAAGATGGCAGCAGCCATCGACGAGCGAAATCTGCTTGCTGGTGTGCAGACGGTGGAGGCTCCTGGCTGTACGCTGAGCGATCTGCGCACTTTAGTAGAGGAAACTGCAGTTGCGGGGGTTGGATCTGGGTTTAAATGTTTGCATGACTCGGCTGTTCTAACGCTAACGTGGCACACGTTTGGCCGTGCAATTGATACTTGCTTTGCTAGAAAGTGTCAGCTTTCCATCGCGGCGTCGGGCGAGCTGTTTCTACACGTGGCGCGCATCAAGACATCGGTCGTTCAAGGCATTTCTATCTGCAAGTTCGCAGTTCGTAAGAACTGTCGTTACTACCTGAGTTTGGTGAGATTACCGGTATTATGAAGTGGACCACACACACACACACTAACGCCGCGGGGTGAGAACCGGTTGCTCGGTTTTATGGCGTGGACCACGCAAACGTACCAGCCGGCCTGGCTGGTGCATTTGACTTACTCTTGGGCGGAATTTACCGGACCGCTGTTGGATTTTACAGGACAGCGGTTTCGTGACAATAAGTTGTGACAGCTGTGATATTTTGTGACACAAGCCGTGTCACTGACAAGTCGATTGGGTGAACCGATAGTTGAGCGGCCTCGTTCCAAGCTAGCTATCCACTCTTCTACTAGACGACTCCCGGTATTGTGGGCGTGGTGGTGCGCAGCATCTTGGACCTATCGGTAGATCTGCCACGGCAGTGCCGTGACGGCACGCGATGGCGCTCGTGTCCACGTCGTTAACCAGCACATTGCTGAGAGATGTGGACTGCGCCGAACCCAAGAAGCTCACGTTTCGCGCGCCACAATGCCATGTCGGGCTACTTGGAAACCTTGAACCAGCACGAGTCTTGCGCGAAGGATGCAGTGCGCTATGTCTGCATCAAGCGCAGTAAGTGTCTCTACTCCTCGATGCACCTTCACGTCTGCCGAGTTTGCGGTTATCAGCTTCAAGTGTTCGGCCAAGCGCAAGCGGCTGTGCGCATACATGAACTGTTGTCCGAACTGCGTGCTCGAAACCTAGCAGATGACGGGCATGCAGCCATTGGAGCCAGAGTACGACGTGATCAACGACTTCTACATCCACGGGCCAGCGCTCGAGCTGTATTCGCGGGTTCTATACGTCGCTGCCACCCAGCAGCAGCACTTCGTCTCAATCATCGCGTCGGAGGTCTACGAAAGCGAATGGTTGGGCGACGACAAAGTGGCCACACCGTCAATGCTGGATATGGTGCCAGAGCAGCTGACAGGGAACGGAAAATTGCACTGTGCATTCATTCAAACCAGACGTTCGCACCATTCATGCAGTCAATTATTCTCGCTCGAAGACCCTACCCGGGTGATATTAGCTGTTTTCGCCTGTTTCCGTAAGATCGTTGCTGCTGAGTTGGCCACGACGTCGTTTTCTGTTGTTTTCCGTCTCATTTGGAAGCTCGATGGCACTTTTGCACTGCTGAAATACATCAGCAGCAGTTGAAAATGATATTCTGTTCGTCGTAAGGCCAAGACTGTCAGCTCGCTGCTCAATCTTCTTCATTAAAAACTTCAGCTCACACAATCGCTTGCGCTGATTACGATTGATCAAGTCGCACGGATGAAGTTGACGAAAAGGAGGAAGCCTTTTAGCAGCGTCGCCACAGCACCAATATACCCATGCTTGTTCTGCCGTGCCGTTTGGCAGCTTCATGTCTTCTGGAAACAAGTGTATGTTGCCTCCCCAATGGTATACCGGATACGAAGTAATTTCCTCGTTCGGCGAGCCGGTAGGCAGCACTTCCGTCTCTCGAGTGGCCTCCGAGTTCGAATAATCCTCGCTATGCGTTGCCGCGCTTTCAGTAGATCGTAGGAGTGCAATAACCCCTGCATCCTCTAACCTCTTCATGATAGAGTCTGCCATGCTATTACACGTCGGAGCACCAGATTGAATAGCTCGTTCGTCCAATATCGAAGCGATACCAGACACCAAGCGCTCGCATAAATTGTCCTGCGAGGTTTTAATCTCTTGCATGTCTGCTTCTCGATTTTGCATCACTTCCCGAAGAGCGTTTCGCGCCGCACGAAGTTCACTCAGGATTGTTACGTGGGGTGGAACGCCTGTGGCTTGAATGTCACTTTCACTTTCAGACCCGTCCGTCTTGACTATCAAGCGCAGATGAGTTACTAAGTCAGGATCAGCAAAAAGAGGCGACTGAAACAAAGGATGACTTCCTGGGAGATGCTGTCGGAGGAAATCCAAATGATATATCATCGATGCTAATGCAAACTCGCCGACAAAGCCAACTGATTGAGGTAATACAGGAAAACAGAGTCGCTTTGCTTTTTGAACCAATTCATCGCCAGTTGGAAAGTGAGGAGGTAGTGCGGCAAATTCAGGCTGCAGAATCGGAAGTCCACTTACAGTTCGGCCTACAAACATGTCTCCAGCAGCATCGTGTCGTAAATACCGGTCCTGAACATCCACCATTGCCCAACCGGCTCGCAAATGAACAGCAACTGCAGGGGGGCAAGCCGTGGACCCCGAAGAACAAAATGTGGAGGCACCTTTGCGCATGGAATGGGTACCAATATCAGTGGCATTCGTGCCACGACGTTCGAGCTCAGCTGCAATAGATGGCGCCTTGAGTATGCGCCCCAGAACCTTTCTAAACCGTTCGTACTGGTCACGTCCAGGAAATAAGTGCGTATCAGTGGCGTCCACACCGTATGATGCCCAATACATGCCTACACAACCAAAATCGTCGGGTTAGTTTATTTTTCAATTTTTCAATTTTACTGATGCACAGCAGGGTGTAGCTTACCAAGAGCTAGGATGGGGCATCTCTCTGGAGTTGTTGGATTAGAGTAAACGTGGCGTGGATCACGAGGCCGAGAACCTCTTTGGTCGTTTTTCATGTGTGCGAAATACACGCACAGAGCATCTTCCCGCCATTCTAAGTGGCTGTAGCAAATTGATGCTGTGTTTGCCGCTCGTGACATCAAATTCCACGACGTGATCATAAATGTCCTGGCAAATATCATGTCTCTTGATGAGCTAGTAAGCATTGCCATAGAGACCTGCTTGTACAGGCCGAGAGGCATCGGGTCCTTGCCAACTTTAATCTGACCACGTCCTTGCCCAACTGCTTCTGCAACCTTGCGCTGAAATCCCTTAAAGTGACTGCTAAGCTCACGAGCAAAATCCCTCGACATAACACGGTGGTAATCTTGAAAAAGGTTGTAGAAAGCCGAGCGATGACCAGCGTACGTAGAAAAACTATGATAGAAGCCATTAGACTTTTTCAATGATACAATCCATGTCATGAAGTCGCGCTCTGTAATTCGGTCAAAGTCGATAGGAGGATTGCTAGGCGCGGACAAAAGTGCGCGTCTAAGAGACACTTTGTCTGGAACACCATTTGCATTGACAGCGACTGCTCTGGTGAACTCCGTAGGTATAAGATCCGGCTTGTTCTTGAACATCCACTGGAGAAAACGAACTGTAGAGCCTTGGTAAGATGCACGCGACTTAGCGGAGATTGTACTTGCACGCGCTTCTGTTACTTCTTCTTCAAGATTGGACAAGCCATCCTGCTCTGCTTCCTCCTCCATCGCATTCACGAATGAACAGTCGCGCTCTTTTTCGTCCAGGAATGGCGTCCGGTAAATTCTGCACTATGCACAACCGATCGCCTATTGTATTAAAATTTGTATAGAGTTTATTTTCACTATCCAGAATTTTCAGGACACCACGTCCGGTGGATGACTCGGTCATTGCACTTCTCGTCCGGTAGATTACGGACAATTGGCAATTGTATTCAATGTATGCATCAATGCATGCATTCACCGTCGCGTTCCAGTTTTCGCGACCTCTCAGGCTCTCAGGTCTCATCTCAGCGCAGAACCTGCCCGGCAACGCGCTGTTGCTGCTCAATGAGAGCGGCCAAGCGCTCGCTGTACGTGCGCACGCTTCTAATCAGCATTATCGAGCTCGAGGGCGTGCAGCCTTGGTCTCAAGCGATTCCTGCATCGACGGCAAATTCATTGGTCTTAACCTCGAGGTTTCGACCAGAACGCAGCTGTCTGGCATCATTTCGAACGATTGAACCGGGGCGCACCCACGGTCACAGACGCAGCAACATTCTTTGGCCTTAACCCGGAGGTATCGGCCACGCAGCAAAATTCGCTGGTCTTAACCTGGAGATATCGGCCAGGGCGCAGCTGTGGGGGCATGAACCGACTGGTATCGCCCAGAGCGCACCCAAGGCAGCGCTGGCGCGACGGTAGAACGGCTTGATCACTGCCATTCTTGAATTTGCTGGGTATGAGCGATGACCGGCGAGAAACGGAGGCGCATCAAAGGCTCGGACCCAGGCGGCGACGTGGATGGCGATTTTGATCCGGACGCAGTTTCGAAGCGGACCAAGCTTACCTGGCATGATGAGGACGACCTTCTCGGATTCTTCGATGATGGTTTCGAGATGGAGAGGGCGATGAAAGGAGTAAGTGGTGAAAGGCGCGGCAGGGTGGATGCTGAGCAGGGGGGCATGA
>JAABLK010000957.1:0-13257 GCA_012295415.1 Phytophthora chlamydospora | reverse complement strand
CACGTGCTGGTGGTGGTTCCGGATCAGAAGGGTGCAGTTGGTTCAGCGTTATTGCCGCAGCTGCAAGCTGGCGCTCATGATGAGCCTCATCAGTATGCTTTTTGGTATGGCACGCGTGGATCGATTGTGAGCGGCGAAGGCATTAATCCGGAAGATCCACGAACGCTTCCTCGGTCCACTCTCAGCGCGGATATTGCAGGCCGCCTCGAAGAAACGCATGTTCTGCTGGTGAAAAGCCCACCTATGAGTGGAAAAACCTCACTGGCGACGCTGGTGAGCCGATTCTTGGTGGAAAAGCACACGGCGGAAAAGAAGTATATGGTTCTTTTCAACTTCGCAGCCTTGGCAATACCCGATGATTCGACGTTTGAGCACGTTTTCGAGAAGCGTTGTGAGATCAGCTGGAGTGACGCAACTGTAAATCTCCCCGGGCCGGGCTGCACGGTGTATTTGGTGGTGGACGAAGTGCAAGCGATCTACAGAGAAGGAACAACCTCTCCGAGACGAAAATCCACTGTTTTTTGGGAGCAGGTCAAGTTCGTCCTCAGCAACGCAGCCTACAACTTCAGAATCTTGATGTTTGCAGCCTATGGATCTGGCGTGGAGTACACGCGACTTTCTACTCCAATTGCGTTCGACGGCAAGCTTTTGTTGGGCATCGACAAGTTGAATTTTAATCACGACGAAGTCTATGAGTACGTGAGGAAGTGGTTCAAAGGATTCGGGAGCTTTGATGGGTGGGTGTCCGCGTTGGAGGAATTCAATGCCAATTTGATTGAGCTGACGGGTGGCCATGTTGGTCTCACTGCTACTGCCATTGATTCACTTAACGAAGTGTATCACTCTCGTGAGAGGAGTGCGAGTACGTATCCATCGGCAGCTGAGTGGATCAGTATGCTGCAAAGTGGGTCACTGCGGGAAGCCAACGATAAAAAGTTGTTTAATGCGCTGACATCAACACGTGCTGTGGCGGTGTTGAACACCCTAAACTCGAACGAGCTGGATCGGCTGGAAAGCATTGCTTATGGATCCGATCCTGCTTCTGATGCTGCTATAGTCGGGCAATGTCTTCGAAAGGGCATCCTTGTCCAAACTGATGGGCGTCTCATGTTCTCGTCGCCGACGATGTGGCGATTCTTCGTCGAGATGCGCGTTGGTCACATTGATCGATCTCTTCATGCCCCCACAACGCTTCCAAGGATGATCGCTCGCATCATGCAGTCGATCGACTACGGTAGCGTCTGCCGGACGCTTGGCAAGAGTTTGAGGAGCGGTATTCCTTTGGAACGTGTGTGGCAAATGGAGTTTTACAAAGCGGCGTATTGCTGCACACCGGGCACTTTTCAGACGTCGGTCGACGTGGGCGCGTTGTTTGGATCCCGTGGGTTCATTGATTTTACGATTCATGGAGGTGATATCTTTTGGGGCATCGAGCTGCTGAGAGAAGGCAGCAACTTGGTTGAACACATCGAGCGGTTTTCGCCTGATGGCCGCTACTCTTCACTTGAGTTTACCGAGTTCTGTCTGGTTGACTTCAGACGTGTTGCTTCGATTGACAATGTGGTGAAGGAGCGAATAGCGGCAGATTTGCTCCTTTGCGACACGCTTTTCATCGTGTGCTATGACGCACACATGGCGGGCATTGTGGTTTTCACTTCCGCTAAAGATGCCAACCACCGGCGTGTCGTCCGGCAGGATGTCGTCTATCAAATTCAACCTTAGAAAAAATGAGGTTTGTCCGCATCAACGAAGCTTGCCTACCCTGTCAGAGGTACGACGATGCGGACGACTGGCGACGCGGCAGACGGCTGAACTGGACTTTACGGTGCTGCAGAGTGATCCGGAACTGCAGTCGACGACCGAGTTCAGAGGACACGGCAGCTTCACTGTCACAGCCACACCTGGGAGGAACCGAACGCGGCCTGAATCGAGCCAGCACTGTCCGACGGCAGGGGATACCTCTTTCGAGTCGCTGTAGACAGACATTCACAAGTTGAACACGTTAATTATCTGGATCATGTTGCAAATTGATCGACTAGCGCAGAGAAAGACAGACATCGCCACCTTTGTCTTGGAAGTTTCTACCCATCGAATCCAGAGTCTCGGTCGTGTTTGTCTCGGAGGCGGTCGAAATGCGCCGGACGCAGCCTTGAGCAATGGGCTGCCACTCTTTGACTGATACATACAGCATAGTACTCCGTATCTTGAGCTCCCGTTCGCTTCTAATGCCAAGAAGTATACACAACATCTAGAGTATCGTTCATCAAATTTGTTGCCTCCATCCTGCAATTTGAACGCTGCTTTGCTGCGTTGGAGCGTTGATAGCATCCAACGTGATCGACATATTACAAGCGATGATCAAGAATCGACTGTTGCACGTTGGAGCAGCTCCAGCCTGTGGTCAGCGCCGTCTTGCGCTCGAACGCAAACAACATTTGGTCATTCTTGAACATCGGCATGCCATCGATCACGCGTAGGAAATCTTCTAGGTCTCATTGTGTCGCGATCAATGCGAGGGAGTTTTTCGTTTCAAGCGCTTGGGCGACCAGTCTACATAATGTACCGGTAAAGATCAAGCTGTAACAAATCCTCGATTGACTTCACACGAATTGGTATGAATGACAGTGACCAATGCCTTTTTCGCAGTACGGCTGGACGGAGGGCAGGAGAAGAAAAAAGTCGCAGTTGTTGGCATTCCAGTTCTTTTTCAGGGCAAACTATCTTGCTCACACTCGTTGGTACAAAAAGTGACGCATACCTTATCGTAATGTCCAGTGCTTCAGCGAAGCCACCAATGCATCAAGTCCTACGCTTGCTGCGTTCTACGAGAAGATGGGAATACCCACGCTCCCGACAATGCCCGCCGAACATCTCAAGTCCGGCCCTGCTTTCATGTGGCAAGGCCACTTGGAACCGGGGTCCCTGAAAAAGTTCGATAACTTGACTCCACGCACCTGCTTGCTCTTCAGTTTGTCAAAGTTCCTGTTACGACGATGCCATGATTGGCCCACGACGTATGCGAGACTACATTAACCTTCGTTTCGCCGTGAGACTCAAGGGTGATCCGGTTCGTATTGCGTCGGGGGCTTTGGCTCGGTGCTGAACGCCCACCGCATCATCGGTTCGTACGTGAGCCATCAAACAACAACTGAAGAATGCTTGAAATGTGGACACCGAACATTGCAGCAGATTTTGTGCACAAGCAAGATTTAATTTTTGTACATGACACTTGTACTTGCACGGGGTCACATGGACAATCTCATCGCTGGTGTTTCATATATCACCATTTTCTTCGTGGATCATGTATTGCGCCATCTTCTCGCTCGCCAAGAAGCTTAGGTGCTGCAACATGCCCATGTGCTCCAGGTCCACTTTGCGTCTAGGCTTGGTGTCTAGCACGGCCATGGTGCCGAGCGCGTGGCCGTCGCGTGAGAAGATGGTCGCGCCGGCGTAGTAGCGGATCTTGACGGCACCCTTATCGCCTTTGACCATGGGGTTCTCACCGAAGCGTTCATCCTTCTCGGTGTCGAGCACAACGAGGTCGTGGGGCTGACAGATCGTGTGCGCACAGAAAGATATTGCACGGGGAATCGTCTTCTGTGCCATGCCGATGTTGGCCACCAGAATCTGCTCCTCGTCCTCGATGATGCTCACGAACGCGATGGGGCATTTCATCGTCTTGGTCAGGACGTCGCAATACGTGTTGAACCTACCGGACGAACATATCTCTCGTATCTTGAGGTCGCGCACCACTGTGAGACGCTCGTCCTCATCGTCCGGGTAGGGCGGTTCTGGCCACGGGTTTAGCAACACACGGAAGCTAAGCGTGCTGGTGGAGGAATTGCAGTCAGCATCCGAGCCGTTGGAGCTGTCGCCGCCCGGACACAGGAACCCCGTTGCCTCGGCCAACGTCGGGCTTTCCTGCGAATGGAACACCACACACGACATACACACACGCATGGACCGGAATAGCGTGTGGTGAGGTCATCTGCAACAGCTGCTCCCTGTACCATCGCGTGCAGTCCCGGTCCATGCGTGTATGTGTGTCGTGTGTGGCGTTCCATTCGTTGGACAGCCCGACGTCGGCCGGGTCAACGGGATTCCTGCGTCCTGGCGGCGGCAGCGCGCACTCGTCCAACTCGAGTCGGAAGACGTCGAACGGCTCGGTCACTGACCGCAACCGCAGCAGCACACTCAGCAGCGGCGTGTGGCTAAACCCGTGGCCAGAACCGCCCTACCCAGTCGATGAGGACGAGCGGTTGACCGTGTTGCGCGAACTCAACATACGCGAGCTGGGCCTGTCCGGCAAGTTCAACATGTACTGTGAAGTGGCGGCCAAGACGATGAAATGCCCCATCGCGTACGTGAGCATCATCGAGGACGAGGAGCAGATTCTGGTGGCCAACATCGGCATGGCGCACACGACGCTCCCGCGCGAACTCTCCTTCTGTGCGCACACGATCTGCCAGCCCAGCGTCCTCGTTGTGCTCGACACTAAGAACGACGAGCGCTTTCGCGAGAATCCGATGGTTAACCCCCCAACGCCCAAACGTTGTATCTAACAACATGATTCATGTTGTATGCCCAAGACATACAACATGTTTGAATAGGGATTGGCTCGAAAACAGGCATCAGTATAGTAAAGTCAAGTATAGGCAAATCCCGAGCATAACAGGGCGACCGTCCCGATGCACAGGGCTAGGTAGCTCTGGAACATAGAAGACTCAGTAAAAACTGTCACAGCCCCAGTGGTGCGTAGTCATTTAGAGAAACGCCGAAGAAGAGAGAAGTAAGGATGCCACCGAAGACCCCGCGACCGCGCAAGACTCGCAGCGAGTACCAGAGTTTTTTCCGACATTTGGAGGGGAGGTCTCCAGCTGAGCAAAAGCGAATGATGCAGGAACACGCTGCGTTTTTGACTGGGGACAGGGAGGACAACGTGGCTTTTGACGACGACGCAGATCCGCCGTCAGCTCGCACGCCCCGACCACAATTACGACCCCCAACGGGCAAGGACGTGTCGTACTTGAGGGCGCAGAAGCGCACCATCGCGCAGCAGAGGCGGGCGGTGGCAGCTAAGACCGTGGCGGGTTCCGGCAAGAAGGCCCCAGGAAGACGGACGAAGACGTCGATGACCAAGTCGCTGCACGAAGAGTTCGTATCCGAAGAAGACGGCGACGACGATGAAGAAGACGGTGACTACGAAGACGAAGCGGGGGTCGTAGGGGAGGAGGAGGAGCTCGGCTTTGAGGAAGAAAGGACGTCCAACAAATCGAGAACCAAGGGCAAGACGAAGGCGAAGGGCAAGGCGAAGCAGAAGGCCTCTACTAAGAAGCCTCGCAAGCCAACTGCCGCACAGCTTGCGAAAGAGGCGAGTGATGCGCGACGCGCTGCTGATGAACAGCTCTGCATCGCGTCTGCAGCAGCCGAGGTTGATGGCGCTTTGGAGCACGCGCGTGCAAGGAAGACAATTGAAGAGTCCAAGAAGAAGAAGAAGAGCCCACAAATGGAGAGCACGACGTCGGAAGCTTCTCCTGGAACAGTGGGCATTGCTGAGGTTGCGCTATCAACCGTTGCACCCGCAACAAGGTACGGCTTTGCTTCAGACGGCATGATACAACATCCACTAACCGATGATGTTGTATGCCATGTAGGATTGAACAGCATGATGAACATCCAACTAGTTCATCGCGTGCTGATACAACTTATGGAGATGGCGACAGGTACAACTTGTAGCGGCATGTTTACTCGAAGTGGATACAATATGTGCGTCATACAACATGCTGATCTTACCGATTTGTATTGTTGCAACTATAGGAGTACCGCTGAACAACCCAGTACCGTTCCGCAATCAAGTGGAGTTCCACGGCCAAGCTCACGGGCGAACTCAGGTACTCCCCACGTCGAAGTCGACGAATCTATCCCGACACGACCGCAAGAATACGAGGTGCTCAATTCAGATTGTGAAGACGCTGAGACGGAGATTGGCTTCTACGATGACGACGAAGAGGTACAACGTACCAAGGCAAGGAACGGGGATGAAACCGCAGATGATGAAGGCAGTTCAAGCGATGAAGACAGCAGTGAGGAAACGAACGTAGCGGTTCGTGATGATGGCATCGATCAAAATGAGATCGATCCAGCTGTTGCCGATTCGGATACTGGTGATCTGTCCCGGGAATGGAGAGAGCTGCGCAAGGATGAGATGGTGGCCTTCGCACAAGATGATGAAAGCATGAAGGCAATGCGAACAAGCGGCTGGGAACTTGGTACGTGCAGAAAATGCTGTATTGTACAACATGTCCTCACCGTATCATCTCGTATGTGGTGACATGTAGACCCCGCCAAGTTTCCATCGGATGAAAAGTACCCGAACCTGTACTCTGGTGATTTTGGACCGACAGCTGCAGTTTTGCAGTTGGCAGAGTCCCCGCTGGATTTGTTCCTGTTTTTCATGCCGAAGATGTTCTGGCGGCAGGTGGCAAAAGAGTCGAACCGGTACTTCCTGCAGAACGTGACCGCTCGTGTCGACAGGATGTATGAGAAGCAAAGGGCACCGGGCAAAAAATCAAGGGAGGAGTTTATGGTGCGTGAGGCCAAGAAAGACGACATCGAGCCCCACGAGATCATGCATGTCCTGGGCTTGCTGATGGCGCGGATGCTGAACCCGCAGCGCCGACGGTTCCGGGACTATTGGTCTACCGAACGGATTGGAGCTGTGCCCCGTGGCACTTTCAACGACTACATGCCTCGCCATCGGTTCGAGCATATCATGGCCAATCTCGATTTCACCAACAACGCCGACGTCCGTGCTGCATCGGACAGAGGTTGGAAGGTGCACTTGTCATCGACACGCTGCAGGAGAGATTTCCGAGGGGATACATTACTCCGCCCGTCTTATCGTTCGATGAGGGAATCATTCCATCACGCAATCGAAAGAATCCAACACGACAGTACCTCAAGGCAAAGCCTCACAAGTGGGGAACCAAACTGTTCTTGACCTGCTGTGCGGATAGATCCGCACAGCAGGTCAGCATCTTTTTTTTTTTGGCCTAAGTGAACATGTTGTATCTGACTGTGTGTTTCATTTTTGATGATGTCTGCTACAACATGTAGACTTGAGGTGTACTGCGGAAAGGCGCAACACGCAGCAGAAGTTGGCAATGTGCCAGAACGCCAGCGTTCAGCAGATCCAAACACCGGACCGGCTGCAGTGATCCGGAACCTGGAAGCTGTCTTACCCGCTCCCCAGGATGAGGTCTATCACCTTGTCGCCACTGACAGGTTTTACACGTCAGTTCAGCTGGCTTTTCAACTGTTACAGCGCAACGTGTACTCAATTGGTACTATTATGGGTGATCGGGTCGGTTATCCCCAGGAAATTGTCGAGAAAAACCGAGATCGACCTCAGCGCATCGAGCATGGCGCAATGCGAATGGCCGTGGCACGTAATTGTGCTTTGATGACGGGGCTAGTCTGGTGGGACCGAAAACCCGTGCAGTTCTTGGGGACAGGATCAAGTCGATCTATGGAAACCTGCCGTACGTACGCGCTACGAGTTGGTGACCTACGATCTGTTCTAACCGTGCAAAGCGTGTGTTGACAGGGAGACGCACGCGAGGAACTGGAGGAAGACGCCACGTCGTTCCTTGCCCGGCCATGGTGCATGATTACCACCGTTGGATGGGTGGGGTCGATATCCACGACCAGCTTCGTCTGCAGCGATATTCTCTGCAGCTGCAGACATGGTGCAAGAAGTACTACAAGGCAATCTTCATGGGGCTTGTCGACGTGGCTATTGTGAATGCCTACATCGTGTTCAGAGAGGCTCAGAAGAGAATTGATCTCAAGCAAGCATCGCATGCTGAATTTTTGCTGGAACTTCATGCCCAACTCCTGCAGCTGAACAAGGAAGACTTCGCTGAAGGGGTAAGTGTACACGTTGGATGTGCTACATGTTGTATGAATCTGTGGGCTCTGTGGAGACAGATACATGTTGGATGTGGCACATGTTGTATGAATCTGTGGGCTCCGTGGAGACAGATACATGCTGGATGTGCTACATGCTGTATATCAACAAGAGTTTGACATTGTTCCTGTAGTCAGATCCAGAAGCCGATGAGGATGAGGATGCAGCACTTTTGGCTCCATTGCCAAGGGACCACGAGCCAGTTGAATGCCCAGACTGGCAGATTGTCAATGGTGTTCGTAAGCGCCGTCAACGGCAGTGCAAGGTGTGTTCTATGCTGAAGCGCAAGGTCGGAGAACGCCGTGCTACCAAGTATTACTGCTCTGCGTGCAGCCATTCAGACACGACTCGGTACGTACTGTCAGCGATGAAGAACGGAGGTGGGGAGTCGGTCTAATGGGCTTGCTGCAGCTTGTATTTGTGTAACAAAGCGTGGAAACACTACCCTGGCAACTCCATGACGTGCTTCCAGATCTGGCACAACAAGTGGGAGAATGGAGCAAAGCGTCCTAACCCTCGCTGCGGGCGCGATATCCAGAATCGGGCTGCTGGAACTGGTGGTGGCAAAAAGCGCAAGCGTCATGAAACCGAAGGAGACGAAGATCAAGAAGACGAAGCTGAGGACGACGCACCTTCACCGGGCAGCCGTGCAGACGCTGGCGAACACGAGAGTGTTGCTCACGACCACGAGAGTTGCCATGATGAGTAGTGGCAGTTTTGAGCGACGGTAACAAAGAGAAGTAAGGTTGTTTGTGCGAACGCATCGGTTTTGTCTTGTAGTGCGATGATGTGTCCTCTTCCAACAGCGTTTCTGTTTACTTCGGCCAGTCTCTTGATAAAAAGGACACCGATCTCCCCTGTCAAATGCGATATCAAGAACTCTCTTACAACATGAACAGCCAAGCCACGCTGTACATACAACATGCCAGAGGATTTGCAGAGAGGTCGCATGTCGCGTTTTTCAGAAAAGGACTGCGTACCTTAGCGGGACTATAGTGAAATCAAGTGTCCGGTGTCTCTAACACGTTGTATCCTACAACATGTGAAATATTCACTTATGTACGAAAAAACCGCTTGGGTAAGGGCGCCGTCAAGATCCGCTACTACGCCGGCGCGACCATCTTCTCTCGCGATGGGCATGCACTTGGCACCGTGGCCGTGCTGGACACAAAGGGAATGACTGGTGGTACAAACCATGAGTGATGGTCACAATATCGGAATGACTGTGGGTTTTATCTTACGTCTCGTAATTTTCACAGCACACATAAATTTCGGATTTCTATATTTATGAAAAAATGCGCGCGCGCCTGCCACGCGTTTCATTTTCGTTTCTCCCTCCCTCCCACTCAAGCCCGGCGCCCCCCTCTCCTCCCCTTGCCCCCGCTCGTAGCTGTACGTATTTCCATCTCGCTGTTGTTCGTGCAGTAAAGGACGCTAACTTACGTGATCATTGTAGGACACGAGAATGAGCGAAGAATCGTCGTCCGACGAGCAGTCAGGACGACGACATGTTTCCCCGCCAGTTGATCGCGTGTGGTACGATTCGTGGGCCGTCTTTGACGACTACATGGCCGAGTACCAGCGCCAGACATCACAGCTGTACCGAGTTCGAACGTCTACACCGGCTGCAGCGCGGAACGATAGGATTCGCTCGCGTGCCAGTTGGAATGACGATGACCTCATCCCCGAAAACCTCGGCCCGTACTACAAGAAGTACGAGTGCACGCACGCCAAGGACAAACGCAAGCGAGGCAAAGGGAAGCGGCAGGGCCATCTTCTTCGCAGCATGGAGTGCCCAGTGTTCGTGGCAGCTACGTTAGCCTACGACGCGACGAACGACTCGTATCGCGTCAAGGTTACATGCAGCTCTTTCGTCCACAACCATGCTGTGGACAAGAGAATATTTGCGAGCTACGCATCGCAACGGAAGGTCGACGACGAAGGTGTCTTGGAAGTGGTGAACGAGCTTCAGATAGCCGGGTCGAAGACGCGCCTGATTCACGAGTATCTGAAGAAAACCACAGGTAATTGCGCTACCACGTGCTGTTTGTACTGAGTTGTACAGCTCACGTCTGGTTTGTTTGCTGATGTGTCTGGATTGTATGCGTTTGTACATGTTGCAGATAAGAAGATCGCGCTGAAAGATGGACACAACCTTGTACAAAGACTGAAGAAGAATCGGCAGACAGCGTCAACAATAGAAGAACGGTTGGAGATCGTGCTACGCCGATTCTGCGGCTCCGACGGAAATAGCTCCACTGTGTTTGTGGACGACAAGAAGACTGTGCAGACCATTACACTACAGTCGAACCAAATGCGGCGCTTTTTCAAGGCCTTTCCGGAGGTTGTGCTTCTGGATTCTACTCACAACACCAATGCTTCACGCTACAAGCTGTTTAGCTTGATGGTTGAAGATACGCTCGGTCATGTACGGCGGGATCTTCAAGAGAATTAATGATAGTTGTTTTATTAACGACGGATGTGTTATGTTGTGTGTATTGTGCCTTAGGGTCAGTACGTGCAGCACGCCTTGATTGAAAATGAGAGCCACGCTTGTATGCAAGATGCTATCTCCGCGTTCAAGGATGAAAACCCAGGGTGGGACTCGATCCGAGTCTTCATGGTGGAGAAAGATTTTGGGGAGGTCTCGCAACTGCGGAAAGCTTTCCCTCATGCCCGTGTTTTAATCTGCTGGTTCCATCTGAAGAAATATCTGCGGACTGAGATGGCGAAGAGCGAGTATGGGGGTAGATACTCGTACGACATGGACAGTGTTGAAGACAGCGTCGACATGATGCTTCGAGCTGGGGATGAGACGCAGTATGATAAGGGATTGCGCTACATGTACTACCTCCTCGATGGTTTCGATGAGCAAGGTGACTTGCCCGATCCTGTTCATCCTCTTTTAAGATACTTTCTCAAGAATTGGGACTCCTGCAAAGAGATGTGGGCTGCATACGCTAGGTCACTCACAAGTGGATAGCATGTTTGGCCCTATAAGTACCCACGAACTCCGGTGGTTTCGACGGGATGTATGGCTAGAAGATGTCTCTTTCAAGCTCGTGATGGGCTACCTAGTGGAGTTGTCGAACCACCTGCAACGCGTGGAGCTAGGATGCATCAACCCAATGTATGCCCACGTGTCGGAGGAAGCTGAGCAGAAGCGTCTGATAGCGGAGACTGATCCGTTCGAAGTCGGCAATAACCTCGTATTGCTGCCAATGTGGATTGATTCACACTGGTGCGCTGCGGTCTTTGATTTCCGCATCTGGACCATCAAAACGTTTGAGCCATCGCAGAAGAAGACATACTACGATCTTATGGATGAATATCATCATATCTCCGACCATACTTGAATTCACTATGTTTAATATTGACAAATCAAACGAGCAGGGACTATTTTGACCCAATCAGGAACGTTTAGTGACAGAGTTTCAGCCAATCAAATTGCAGTTGTCCTGTCGCAGGGCTTGTGCCCGCCTCTCCGACATATCAAGTCGGAGCGCTGCTCCAGATATTGATATGCCCATACGGAGCGCCAGTCAGTCCCATATTTCACGAATAACACTCAAGCTCCGACCTCTCCGACCCAAGATGAGCCTCATCGACCTGGCGCCAGCAAACACGAAGCGTGCCCGGGAAAACGCATCGCGCACCTTTCTCAAGTTCCTCGCAGACGAGGAGGTTGCCTGGGACTACCTAGAGACGTGCATGAAGCGCGATAACGCTGCGCAAGTGCTGGAGGCAGTGGTGGACAAGTTCGGCATCTATCTTGCGTTCAAGGAGGGCCGCAAGGGCCAGCTACTTGCTCGCCACTCCGTTATGCAGTACTTCAGGCAAGCCAAGAACTGGCTGTTGGAACAGTTCCCTCAGCATCGAGCCTTGGTTGACAAGAACCTGCTCAAGAAGGGCCAGATGCTGGAGCGTCATTGTATGAAGCGCGAGACAGGGGCGTTTGTGAAGAAGGCGCCTGCATGCACGAAGACGGCGCTCAAGAAAATGATGGAGTACCTGTATTCGACGGCGGTTACTGCTGCTGACTACCAAGACGCGGCGCTGGTGGCGTTGATGTGGTTCCTATTCGGGCGTGCATCGGATCTTACCATGCTTCGAAAGGCAAACTTGTCCGTTGGCTCGGGCAAGATCTTCTTCGTCCGCTTCATCCGCATCAAGACATCGGAAGAGCAAGGTCTGTCGCTCTTTCCCGACGATGACTTCACCACGTGTCCGCTGCTCGCTATAGCGGTTGCTCTTGCGACTCAGACAGCGCCGACCATTTCCGTATTGAGCCAGCTTCCTGAGCAGACGAAAGTTTCCCAAGCTTCTCTGTCTCCATCCACTCCGCTCATCGACCTTCTCGATCACCCGCAAGTCGTTACTCCTCCCCAAGATTCGGCTGGCGAAGTTGGCGATGGTACGAGTACTGATGCCGCGCCTGGTGTGCACAGCTACGTCAACCGCGTCCTTGATCGGATTGCAGAGAAGGCAGGTGTCGTCGAGCAATTGACATCGCATTCCTTCCGCCGTGGAGGGGCGCAGCACGCGAACGGAGCCGGCTTGCGTGCCCAGTGGATCTTTGACAGAGGCGCTTGGAACATGACGGCGACGAACAAGGCCTTCGCGTACGTCTTCAACACACCGGCCGAAGATCACCAGGTGTCTCGCGTCTTGAGTGGTCGCGACCCGGACCAAGAACTTCACGTCCTCTCGCTCGATGTCTTCGACTCAGCTACGCAGACGAAAATCCACACGATAGCGGTGGCTCTCTTCAACGCGTCCTACGGGCTCAAAGCATCACAGTACAACGTGAACGGTACAGTACTCGACACGCTCATGGTTTACCTGCTGCGCCACTATCCCTCGTTGAAGAAGCTCAATGAGAACGGCCTTCCTGTGAAGCGCCTGGAAGCATGTACGATCCAGCAAGGCCATTCCGTCAACGAGCTCCTAGCTTGGTCATCCCACCTGACCTGCAACACGAGTACAAAACAGCAAACAGGCACCAACACCCAAGAAGCAACTGCCGACATCACCAAGCACCCCGTGTTTCTTCACCAAGCAGCTGTGATTGAGCAGTTAGTCCAACTCAACAGCACGATGGGCTCTCGAATCTCTACGCTAGAAGATGTAGTCTACAACAAGCCACAGAAGACACCACCGACAGCACATGAGAGAAGTGAGGATGCGATCAACGAGCCACCAGCCAAGCGACGCCGTACGGGCGCAGCAACCAACCTGAGAGATGTCTGGTTCACTTGGTACGCACACGAGCCCCGGATCTGGAGCTC
>JAABLK010000956.1:0-13261 GCA_012295415.1 Phytophthora chlamydospora | reverse complement strand
ATCCGTGTGGGGTTCGGCCTTGAGCTACTTGAGCAGGCCTTGTGGATCCGTAATATAAATACGGGATCCGGAGTTGTCCTTGATCTCCCTGTCCTTTTTCCCTTGCGGGGTTGTTCCTTGTTCCTTTCCCGGGCTTGCCGCTTCCAATAGCGGGGTCTTGAGGGGGTGAGAGACCGAAGGGCTCGCGCTGCCTGGCCAAGCTATCCAGGGGCTGCCACGTGTGCAGGAAGGACGCAAAAGTTTCACTTGGACTATGTATGGGGCCAAATAAATCCCCTATACTATAGCCAAGTGAGTCCTTCAGTGCAAATTCGGTTCTGATTTATGCCTTAGCCTATCCTACCGCCCTTCTCCTCGAGGGCGCTCCTGAGCCTCTCATTTTGCCTACATCTCGCTTTCACTATGGATCCTGACCGGATCCGCATGCTATGGGTACGGATCCTAGCCGGATGGGTACGGATCCTGGCCGGATCCGATCCTCACTGCTTACGGGTACCGATTGAGACCCTCCCATGTGGGATCCCACATGTCGCGTAGTCAGGATCCACCAATCCGGAGAATTCCCGGAAACTGCAATACCACAAGATTGTGCCTGACCACCCCACAGCGCGAACAGGTTTTTGATGTGTACTCCTCCTCACAGTCGATCACGCGGCCACCAGCGCGAGCCATTTTGTACTTGAGCAGCATCTTAAACCGTTAGTGCACCTGCGCTAGCATGGCTCTCGCGGTCGGACTGCGAAGCTTCCTCTTTTGGCTCGAGACGCGCTCCTCATCTGAGGAGGTCTCGGGTGTAGCGTCCAATGCAACATCCACCAGATACTTTTGCACCAGATCTGAAGTTTGGAACGACGGCAACAGCACGTTGTAGTAGTTCGCAGCCAGCCAGCTAGCGACCTTGTGATGCATGTCGTTCACGACTCGTGTTGCCTTGCGAGATGTCAGTCGAATCCGGTGACGTAGACGACAGCGCAGCCGGTGCTGCTTGGTCTTTGTGTGGTCACGGCCCCGCTTTTGCTTGGTTTGGACTTTGTTCAGGTGTATCGCCTTGCTGTCGATGTTCATGGTCGCCAGCTCTGTCTTTATCTTATCGACACCTTCGAACTTCTTCTTCAGCACCGACGAGGAGTCGTTGATGCTGAACGTTCGGCCTTCGGGGTCGTACACAGTGATGAAGTTGCGCACGCCAGGGTCGATAGCACACACTCGCGTTGTCTCCGACCGAGCGAACTCTTTCTTTTGCGGAACGATAAGATAATACTCCCCCTCGCGCAGGCGCTGCAGACGGACAGACATGGTCAGCTGCGGGAGCTTCTCGTGGAGTTCGATACCGTCGTCCTTGTTCAATCCAAAGTACTTGGGCTTGAATTGCACGCGGTCCAGGCCTTGCTTGCGAACGACCTTGAACGAACGAGCCATGAACTCAATCATGTTAGATGGTGCGAACTTGCTCTTGAACCTCATGACGGGGTACGTGGTACTCTCGTCGCGCTTCAGCTTGGCAGAAAAAAAGCAATAGATGCTTTAACAGCCTTCATGTAGTCCCGGTACGCCGAGTCTCTCACCTCGTCCGGGACCTGCCGATGCTTCACACTGTTGACAGTCACCTCCTCCTCCATGAAGACGCCCAGGTCTCTCAGCTCGTCAACGATTTCTCTTGAGACGGGTGTGGCTGGCATCGAGTATGTACGCCACTGCTGCGGGCGATGCTCGTCTACAAAGTTTACCACGTTGAACCACGACGTCAACAATGGTTCGACTGCACGCTGGTTGTCGGAAACGCGTCCATGAGCAGCTTTGGGTTTCTTGCCTCGTCGCCCTCGAGTGCGTCGTCTGTAGTGCTCGCAAGGCTTGTCATTCTGCCAGTGCTTGCGCCGACTTCGTCTCGCTGTTTTCGGTTGTCGAGGACGGGTTGGCTTCTGAACATTGTCCAGCTCCTACTTTTCTGGCATCCACAGGTCGTTGGCGATCGGTATCTGAAACCACGTCGTCTAGGGTACCAGCTTTGCATGGGGCCTTCTCCGTTCTATGGGCTTGCGCTTCCTTGGCGGCTTCCCCTTCTCGCAATCCGACTCGAGAACGATCTCTCCAATCTCACTGTCGATGGTTCTCTTACGAGAAGGAGCCTTCACGCGAGCGTTGCGCGGAGACATCGCGCCTTGGTGTTGAGCAAGGTCTTGGTCTACTTGGTCGGTCTTGAAGGCAAGGGCGAATTGATGAATGCGACATTGGTTCACATTCTGCTGCCTCGCAGCAGCTAGGAAGCAGATCTTGACAGCACGCCTCAGATTTTCTGACCGTTTCAGCCGCGAAACTCCGAGGCCTCATCTCAACGACTGGCGTTCGCTTTCGCGAGCCGTTGCCCAGGAAATGGAAGCACCATTCCTGGCGAGCAGAGAACTCGGTTGCACCCGGGATCTACGTTCCGTGATGCGGCTCAGTGTCTACCGATGCCGCATGGACACATGAACGTCCGTCGCGTCCTTCTCCGCCCGGCATCCTGGACGGTAAATGCTTTCGTGGCGAGAAGACCTGCTGGCTGCCACTGCGATAATAGTCTCAGCAACCGCATCAGCGCCGTAGTTTCGGCAGTGCGCACTGTGCACTTGCGGTCGGCAAAAACCGAGTAGTGGTGAGAGCATATGGTATTGTCTAGAAAATGGGGTAGTGTCGTTTCTAAGGAGGTGTCAGCTTGACTCTCTCTTGACTGCTTGATTCTTCAAACTGGGGACTGCATGGCCTCGTAGACCGGGGACTTGACTATGTCGATGGCCATGCCGTCCACAACTGTGGGCACAACGACTGCGTCGCACTTGGCCGACTCCTGGTTGGTCTCCGCTCCTCGGCCGCCGTCCCGGAACTTGACGCAGAGCGCCACCTGCACGGCACTAAGGGCGACGCCCAGCGCGTTAGGGCTCAGCACGAACATATCGTTGGCCAGGATGCCGTAGAGCACCCAGAGCGAGCCGTTGACGAGGTTGACGCAGCACATCGCGGCCGGCAGCGACGCGGCCGACTTGGTCTTGAGCACGAGCTTCATCGTCTGAAGCGGCGACGCGTAGAGCACGACATTGATGACGACAGCAACGTAGCCGACGATCTTCTCTTGGGCGTTCGAGGAGAGCGCGAGTACGTCGGTCCGGCACAGCACGATGAAGAGCAGCACGATCAACACCCAGGCTACCGTGACGGCGCCCATCTTGTGCAGTGGCCGGCGGTCGGCACTCCAGCGGTAGAACACAGCAGTGAAAGCCAGCGACGTGAGCGCCCCGAAGGCGTTGATGGACATGACGGGGAAGTAGGCGCCGCTCAGGAAACCGTAGGCCGCCCACGTGTAGCAGTTGACGCCGAGCATGAACACAGGTAGCACGCGCACCTCGCCTGTGCTCTGCTGCGTGTGGATCCGGCGGAAGTCTGGGAACGGCGAGAAGAGCAGCACGATGGTCGTGACGGTGGCCGCGATGTTGACGACGTCGAGCGCGATCATGGCTGGAACGGGACCTAGCTGGTCGAAAGGAGGATCCAGAGTGAGGTAGCGCTGCGGGATGCAACAACTAGAAGGAAGAGTTGTGCGTTTGAAACGGTGACTGAAGCAGGGCCACTCCTTCGCTCACCTCACTGGCGTGTACTCTCGTTTATTTTGCCGGTCGGCATGCTGGACTCGCCAGAGCTTTACCTTACCGAGCAACGCAGCCCGACGACGCGAGCTTTCCCGGCTGTCCCTTTGCTGCTTGGCAGGAGCCCAGACATCCGTAACGCATCCCCGGCGCCCTGAACAAACTTTGGCTCGGGCAAACTTTGGTGCGTGGTTGCGGAGAGCTTGCGGACGCTATCGATGCAGATGAGGACAGTCGCACGCCAGCAGCGGCGCTCAGCTCGGGTGCGTGAGCTGCAGCGACCGAGCTTTCCAGCAAGTGTATCGGTTGAAGCTGCAACGTCGACGACCACACGAAGCACGCACAGGAGCGAGGCAGCCGAGCTCAGAGCTTATGGCGTTGGGCCAGAAGACGCGCGGCCATATTTTTCACGTCCGGCGGTCGGTGCAAAGCTGAACGACATCCTTGCTGGACGGACGCTCGAAGCACGTGAAACATCGCCGTGCAAATCGCTAACGTGGTGACCCGAAGCCGCGTAGCAGGGACGGCTGCCAGTCTTGTTTTCTTCGCACCGGCGAGCACTCGCCTGCAGCAGACGAAAGAGGTCTGCAGAATCTGTATCTGATGTCGAGAACGAACGAACGCACGCGTTGCTTGGCTGGCTGCGTCGGTTGTCGCTTGATGCTTAGCTCGCCGGGCTTGGACGCGATGACCCGCTGAATACGACGGAACTCCTCCGGCCACGCTTCCAGAAGCTATTTGCACGGTCATCGTAGCTACCGACCGCACCCTTGCGCATTCGCAAACGGCAGTAGCAGCGCGCGCGTTCATGCTAGGAGTATCCCATGCAGACAGAAGGGCTAGTTGAGTCCGGTTGCGCCACAAAGGCCCAACCAAGGCTTCCAGGCGCTGCCACCTTCGGGCAATTTGTTCTCGCGTGGTCTCTTTGCCACTTCCGTTCTCTTTGTCAAGGACTCATGGCTTTCGAGACGGAGTGGCGCGTTCAAGTGGACAAGTTCGTCCCGGCCAGTAGCAGGTGGCACTCGCGCCAAGTTGGACTCGTCCACACGAGAGACGCGCTTGGGGACGCCTTGATCTCCGCGTTGAGAGAGGCTGGCAGGACTGCGCTTGATGATTCCGCGCTGAGTCGGTGGATCGGGGCGCTGGTGTGGCGCCTGGAGGACTACGAAGAGGAAAGTCGACTCCTGGTCAAGCTGGCCGACACGGGCCGAGTGGTCAAAATCCTGGAGGGGGCGGTGAGGGCGACACTCGAGCTGCTCAATATCCGTGACGACGAGTCTGTCGTGGCATACCAGTGGCTGCAGTATGAACGGGAAACTCGAGTGGAAATGTACGAAACCTTGATGCGCTGCAGCCCATCGGAACTTCTCAAAGAGGTGCAGACTTCGTCCCAGCAGCTCGAGGTGCTGACGCTGTTGGGACACGGCCTGTATGAGCACGGCGACGTGCTCACAGAGCGCGAGTTCAGTCTCATTCAGGAAGCGTTGGCGTTGGTATTCGAACACTCGGATGTCGTGGTGGTGGAGATCCCAAGCTGGTTCATCGCCACGCAAGCGGAATGGTACGAGACGAGCATCTCCTGGCCAAGCGGAGGCGAGATCGGTTGTCGGCGTCAAGTGGCAATCTGGTCGAGGCTGAATCACCCGAATGTGCGCAGATTCTACGGCGCACGCCACGTCGGAGTGCCGTTCATCATCCACGAAATGAGTTTACCGCTGGCGAAACGGGTGGCGACGAACGGGATATCGTGGCGGCTGCTTCGAGGGTGCGCAGTCGGCCTCGAGTATCTGCATGACCGAAGGTTGTTCCATGAGCGACTCACGGTCGATACGCTCTTTGTATCGTCAACTAACGACAGAGGGCTCATAAGCGGCTTGGGACTTGTGCGAGTGGCTGAAGATAATGAGTACATGGACTCAATTGATCAAGGCGATACCTTTCGCCCGTCGGCAGCCAGCGATATCTTGGCGTTTGGACTGGCAGTGTTTCAGCATGTTGCACTCGCTCGAGCTCCCAAGGGTGAAGCATTCCATGTATTTCCACAAGCGAAGCCTGAATATCTTGCCACGAAGGAGTGGCAGCTACTCCAGGGAATGTGCACTGCTGAGCCCTCCGATAGAATGGCCATAACTGAAGTTGTGCAAGCAATGGGAAACCTCGCCAACGACGAGAACCCACAACAGACATATGAGGAGAAGGAGCTGCTCGAGACAATTGAGGACGTACAGGCCTACAAATTTTCTCCTGCAAATGGTCAAACAATCGATGAGCTCCTTCGTCGTGCACTCCATTTCTGCGCTCAAGAGCAAGAGTTTACCGATAGCAAGCGCTCGGTTTTCGACAGACTGGAAGATTTGAACGGGCAACTCCAGTCTGCCCCAAAGCCGCTTCCTCGAGTGCTGGTGGATGAGTACTGCTTAATCCTGTGGCGCTCCTACCAAGTTCTCGAACAAGGTTCGTCCGTGAGCTACACGGCAGATGTTTCGCACTCCACCTTCAACGATTGCTGGGGGATCCAGCATGCCATCGACCGTTTGATTCTGCAATGGCCCTGCATCAACTCGTCCGCTCCAGTTCACCGCTGGCAGCCCGACTGGAAAGACGTCGAGCGTCGATACTACGCCACAGCACCAACCATGGAGCACGAACCAGAACACTCTACCCAAGCAAGCGTTGGCACCGCTGCTGTATGGTTCGTCCCGCCTTACCAAGTGGAACTCGGCGAGCACATCGCAACTGGGGCATTTGGCTCCACGTACCATGGCCGGTGGCTCGACACAGACGTCGTAGTCAAGCAAATGCTGCACGATTACTCGCGAGCCGAGCATCGCGAGCAGTTCCGTCATGAACTCGATTTGTGGTTCTCATTGAACCACGAAAACATCATTAAGCTCTATGGCGCGTGCTCCGAAGGCCAGCCATACTTCGTCTGTGAGCTCGCCACCAATGGGACGCTGCCAGAGTATCTCAAGGGGAAAGACCGCTTCACGATCTGGGACTGCTTGTGGTATGCCGCTCGGGGGCTTGGCCACCTCCACGACCGCGGGGTCGTTCACGGTGATCTCAAAGGCAACAACATCCTGGTGGGAGACGGCCAAACGAAGGTGAAGCTGGCAGACTTTGGAATGGGATTCTTGACCAGCAGTTCAACGGCCAAGTCACAAACAGGTAACAGTGCCACCCGCTGGAGAGCCCCCGAGTGCTTGCTCGGTGCTTCTCCCACCTTTGCCTCCGACGTTTACTCCTTCGCCATGTGCATCATCGAGGTGGTCACAGGCGAATTCCCGTGGGGGGCAATGGACGACAAAGTGGTGTCGTACTACGTGGCCAGAGAGAAGAGGAGTCCGCCACGTCCGCAATGCTTTCAGGACGATGAATGGGAACTCATTCAGCGTATGAGCTGCGTCGACCCAGAAGAGAGGATCTCCATGCCAACCGTCAGCCGAATTGCCTATGAAATCGGCGCCAAGTGCGAGTGAAGCTTGCAACAAACCGAAAACAACAACCTGCTGATCGAAGAGCAAAAATTTAGTCAAAGTAGCAAGTAGATAATGTGTTGCGGAAGTGAACCACCAATCGCTGTCTTCCCCCCATTCTCGCTATGAAGATCCACCATGACAACGCCTAACACCACGGCCTCATGAGCGAAAACTTCTCGTAATCTCGTCCTCCAAACATTCCAAACTGAACCTGAAACTCGAGTGGACAGCAGATTCGATTCAAGGATAACTTCCTCTTCATGCGCACGCCGCCTTTCACATCTTTGTGTTAGACGTCGTACAATCCCAAGGGCTTGAAGACTTTGACTGCTTCTGTCCGAAGTCGGAAGTGCGATGGTGCACCGTTTCAAGAATCGCCCACAGGATTCGAGCGAGGCAAACAGCGAAACGGGACGGTGCAACTTGTCCGCTGCTCACATCGTCTCAACGCGTGCAGACGCGTTCCAAGATAATTCAGTCTCCAATGAAAGGCATCCAACGCGGAAGCAGCTCAACCACGTTCTTGAGTGTCAGTGCATTGGTCATTTCCACGATCCCTGAAGGCCCGTTCATCGCGTTTGCGGGCACTTTCCATCCCGACAGCGAGCTCCAAAGCGTTCTCAGAGCGGACGGCGACAACAATGCTCGCGCTCTCCATCGTCAACGTCGCCGCCACGATCTCCGCCGTGGCTCTTTGCCTGTCGCCGTACCCAGACTTCAAGCGAATTCACGCGCAAAAGAGCACCGGAGAGGTCCGCATCCTGCCTGTGCTCATGCTCTGCTGCAACAGCGTGCTCTGGGGGCTCTACGGCTTCGTCAGTGGCAGCTACTTCCCCGTCATGTCGATCAACATCTTCGGCACCATCACGACCGTCACGTTCTCCTCGATTTTCTACCGCTGGTCGACAGACCGAGCCACACTGAACAAGATGGCGACGTGCACGGGGCTCGGACTGCTGACTGTGGTGGCGTTCACAGCCCTCGCGAAGACCGCAGCCATCCCAGTGTCAACCGCCCAGCTAGAAGAAATCCTCGGCTACTGCGCTGTGGGCATCAACATCTGCCTCTACGCTGCCCCGCTGCAGACGATGAAGCTCGTTCTCCGCACCAAATCGGCCGCGTCGCTGCCGATGACGATGTGCTGCGTCAACCTGCTCAACGGCGCGCTCTGGTGCGTCTACGCGCTCCTCACTCACGATATGTTTGTCCTCACGCCGAACTCGCTGGGTGTGGCCTTGTGCCTCGTACAAGTGAGCTTGGGCATCAAGTACCGGCCAAGGAAGCAGGAAATCGACGAGGCAGAAGTGGTCGAGGTGGTTGCCGAGGTGCAGACGCCCGGTACGATCGAAGAGGTCGTCAAGACGGAGCCCTTCAACAGGGCCAAGAGCGAGATCGCGATGGCCGTCTCCACCTGCGCCGAGGCGGTGGCCATCGAGTTCGTGCGCTCCAAGTCGTACCGAGTTGTAGCAACACCTCAAACTGCCTAGATCCAGCATAAATCAAACTTTGCTTTGCGACTTGGCTTGTCGTCTTCGCTCACGATCCTGGCGCCTGAGGCGTTCAACCCGCAGATAGTTGGCCAGAAAACGCCGTACGAAGGCCAAGCTCGTGGCCAACGGATCTCGGACGACACGTGCCTCGTGTTTTCAACGCAGAAATAAGTGTCCGGTATTTCAGTCGTGCTGCCTGCTTCGGTGTCTGAGCCCTCAACGCCACTTTCTCGATCAACATGACTAGCGCACACTGAGGGAGCTTGAAGGCCTGACGCCGATCATTTCCAGTTTCTTGGCATTGACGACAGCACTTGTACATCAAGATGGCAGTCGTTCTCGGTGTTCTCCGGGTGCTCACGACCGTCGCTGCTCTCATGGTAGGCATCTCGCCGCTGCCGGACTTCTACCGCATCTACAAGACGCACACGACGGGCGAGGTGTCCATCTTGCCCATCACGCTGCTCTTTTGCAACTCCTTCATGTGGGCCATCTACGGCTACTCGACCAACAACGTCTTTCCTGTGCTGGTTTGCAATCTGTATGGCATGGCCACGTCCGTCGTCTTCAGCTGTATTTACTACCGCTGGAGCGCTGATCGAGCGTCGATCCACAAGATCTGGACGCGGGCGGCGTTCGTCCTCGCTGCCGGCACCTTCTACTTGATCCTCGGGAGCTGCGGCGCGACAAACCAGACCCACGACCAGGTAGCTTCGACCTTCGGCTTCATCGCTGTGGGCATCAACATCGCCCTGTACGCGTCGCCACTCGCCAGCATGAAGAAAGTGATCCAGACCAAGGACGCGTCCTCCCTGCCGATCACCATCATCGCCGTGTTCCTGGGCAACGCGGCGCTCTGGGTCGTCTACGCCCTCACCGTCGGCGACGTGTTTGTCATGGTCCCTAACCTGCTCGGTATGATCCTCTGCGGCGCTCAGATGGCGCTGTACATCAAGTATCGCCCTACTGGTGGCGACGAGTCCACCAGCTTCAACAAGAGCAAACTATCCGACGGCCCTCAACGGTACTGGGACCACTTCGTGCGCTGGTTCAAGAACCCGCTGGGCTATGAGCTACTGAGTGCACCGGTGGCTCCGCTTCCGCGATAAGTTATGGGTAAGAGTACCAATACACACAAGTTTTGCATACCAGTCGGCCTTTCGTGCGTGGTGCGGCTAGTTGCAGGCGGAGGAGAAGCCGTCCATCGCCGCCTCGTGCTCAGAACCGGGAACTTTTTTCGGGGTCGAGCCGGGCAGACCCCACTCGCCCTCGAACTGAATTTGGCGTCCGCTGCTGCGCTTTGCTTTCAACCTCGAGATCACCATGAGGGAGGTGCCAGACCAACGGAGGGAGAAAATTGAAACGAGCGCCACCCGTGGTCCCCGGACTTGTGACCAGCAGCCCTGGAATGCAATCAAACGCGCGTGTGAAGTTGGCGCATTAATCGCCCGTCGAGATGGTGACTTCGTTCCGATGCCTGGTGAGCAAAAGGGAGCGGTGAGTTGAAGTCGAGGCTTAATCATTAGTACCAGCACCGGGTCAGCTGAAGTCGCGTGTTTCCCGCCTGCTGGGGGATGGAGAGCTCACGCAAAGTCCAGCGTGGTGTGCAACCCGTAGTGTGCGAGACCTTCAGTCCAAGCTCAGTTTTTCTCATTCGTAAATTTACCAGCTTCGCCCCAGCAAGAAGAGCACATCGCTGCCATGTCGACATTCCTGCTCGTTCTACGCGTGCTCACCACGACCACTGCCATATTGGTAGGCATCGCCCCGCTCCCCGATTTCTGGTGCATTCATAAGAGCCACACCACGGGAGAAGTCTCGATCCTCCCGGCCGTCATGCTTTTCATGAACTGTTACGTGTGGGTGCTGTACGCGTACCTGGTGGACAACATCTTTCCGCTCTTCGCCGTGACGCTGTTCGGCATCGCCACATCCACCATCTTCATCTCCATCTACTATCGGTGGACCAAGGACCGACTGCACGTCGCCAAGGTCTGTGGCGTCGCTCTCGTGCTACTGGCGATCAGCACGCTCTACTACATCCTGGCCACGACCGGCGTCACCAACCAGTCCGAGTTGGCCGTTGAGAAGACGCTCGGCTTCATTGCCATCGCCTTCAACCTCGTGCTGTACGCGTCACCGCTCGAGACGATGAAGAAGGTCGTGCAGACCAAGAGCGCGTCGTCCATGCCCATTTCAATCAGCTCCGTCTTCCTCGTGAACGCGGTGTTGTGGGTCATCTTCGCTGTGGTCGTGGATGATATGTTTGTGCTCGTCCCGAACGCCATTGGGGTCGTCCTGTGCGCGATTCAAGTAGTTTTGTACATGATTTATCGCCCAGGACGCGCCGGAGTGCCGAAGAGCGAAGGTTCAGCCGATAAGAGCGACTTCCCCGCGGAGAGCTCGAATACCCACGACCAAGTGGCCATCCAAGTGGGCAAGAGTCTCGGGTACGAGGCTCTAAGTTCGCCGGTGTCGCTGGCAATGAGCTGGCCTTCCAAGTGATGTGCACTCGGTGGATCCCATAGCGATAGTCGATCCATGGAGCAGCAACTAAAATACACGCTTCAGCTTGAAAACTTCGGATAAACTACCCAACCCACGTTCACACTGGCAACGTCAAGGACGTCACCTCTCAGCAGCGAACCTCGTGCATGCTGCATCGCCAGCACCACAGCACGGACCCAGTTCGTGGCCGCCTGGCATTGCACTCGCCGGTTTAACACCGATGATGCGTGGAGGCTGTTGTGAACTGCAACCACGCCAGCGGCGACTGCAGCAGCTTCCTGGACCGCGGTGCTGCTAAGAACATCTTTCACAAGAACATGGGGATGCTGGGGTAGCCAGCGCCGCACGTTTATCGGCGTACCCTTCGTCGAGGAGTCCTGCTAGGTCACTAGCGTTATAGGCCTACGAGCAGACGGGTTTGGCAAACGTTTGCCATCTCTAGGTAACTCCCAAGGGGATGCATCCGTTTCAATGACCTCGACTGGTGGAAATTTCGCGTCGAATGTCTCGCGACAACTACGTATAGGCGACTGAAGTCCTGTGCCAGGTAGCTTTGCTCGTAGCGTTGCTCGTGCTCCTCCCTGCGAGCGGCTGTCGAAACGGTTGTCTGCCTCTGGTCGCTCGCCGGCCGCTAGACTTGGCTCACTTTCGATCTCACCGCCGACACTGCAAGCACCACCGGCACGACCACCACTATACAGCTTAGCAGCTCCAGCCATGACAGTCCTGCTCGAGTCCCTGCGCGTGCTCACCACGTGCTCGTCCGTACTGCTCAACGTGTCGCCGTGGCCGGAATTCGCGCGCATCAACCGCCAACGAACGCCCGGGCCGTTGACGGTGCTACCCGTCGTCATGCTCTTTTGCAACTCATTCCTCTGGACCATGTACGGCTTCATGGTGGGGCAGCTCTTCCCGTTGTTCGCAACGTGCTCCATGGGTCAGTGCACGTGCGCGGGTTTCATCTTCATCTATTATCGTTGGAGTCCGGACCGACCGGCGACGCGCCGACTCGTTGCCAAGGCGGGCTCCGTCATGGCGCTCTGCATGGCCTACGTGGTGCTCGGCGCGCACGGACTCACGAACCAGACGCGCGAGCAGGTAATCACCGCGTTGGCGCTCATGTGCATCTCCGTCAACATTTGCCTTTACGCGTCGCCTCTGGATACCATGAAGCGAGTCGTGCAGACCAAGTCGGCGGCGTCGCTGCCCATTTCGCTGTGCACAGTCAACCTGCTCAATGGGCTGCTGTGGGTGGCCTTCGGCATCACCGAGGGCGACTACTATGTGCTCACGCCCAACGCCATCGGGTCGGTGCTCAGCGCGGCGCAGGTGGGGCTCTACTTCACCTACTGCAGCACGGACGAGTCTCGCCGGGAGGAGGCGGAGATCCAGGCTGCGGCGGCTGCACTGGAAGCTGCCAACAAGTCTAGCAACATGAGGTCCACGAGCTCGTACGGCAGTGTGAAGTCGTTCGTGCCGCACACCTACCACTCGGTTGTCGACGTACACGAGAAGGAGCCGTTGCTGGTGGTTGCTGCCGCTAACTAGATGAGATGTAGGTGTTCAAACTGAAGGCATGCTATTCGTTTACACTACGAACGAATTGGTCTCCTTACTTGCCCACGCACAGGCTTGTGCTCGAGTCCCACTTGCACGACAGAAACATGGCGTTACAGAAGAACTTGCTCTTGAACGCACTGCAGAATCCGCTGCTAGGAGTCGGCGTTGGCGTTGGTGTCGGTGCGACCGTTGGAGGCGACGTTGGAGCAGCGGTGGTCGGTGCCGAAGTAGGGATAGCCGTGGCAGGCTGAGGCACAACCGTGGGTGTCGTCGTGGGGGAATCCGTTGGCGCAGATGTCTCTGGCAGCGAGGTCACGGGGCAAGGTGTCGTCACGGCCGGGGTCGTAGTTGCCGGGGAATCTGTGTTGTCCGGAAGAGAGGTCACGGGGCAAGGCGTCGTCACAGACGGAGTTGTCGTTGCTGGCGCTGAAGTGATAGGCTCGGTGCTCGCGGGCGGGGTCGCCGTCGTAGGAGATATCGTCTCAGGCAGCGACGTCACCGGGCATGGGGTCGTCACGGACGGAGTAGTCGTCGCCGGAGCAGTGGTCTCAGGCAGCGAAGTCACGGGGCACGGAGTCGTCACGGACGGAGTAGTCGTCGCCGGAGC
>JAABLK010000955.1:0-13275 GCA_012295415.1 Phytophthora chlamydospora | reverse complement strand
CAGCGTCTTCCTCCTCCTCTTCCAGGCCAGATTGCTCTTCTTCTTCCTGCTGCGCGTCCTCATCCACAGACTGCAGCGTCTTGGAAGCGGAGCTCATGATCGTCCGATCTTCAAGTGTAGCCATCTGCCGCGAAACGACGCGAACCACTTCAACTTCACCCTGTCAACTGCCATTCGAACGGCACGGTGCACTCGCGCCCACTGCAGGTTATTCGTGAGCAGAGCAGAGTGAGAAATGGGATTGGCAACAGCAACGCTGGGCACGGCCGCGTCTTGATGGCGCTTTGGAATAGAAATCACCCGCATCTCCGACTCAACAGCTTGGTTGCCGCTGTAACTTCCACTCGCCCACCACAGGAGCTGCTTTTCGAGCCTCTCATTCCACAAAAGCCAGCGAACTGCAGGGATCTCTTCATCAGCATCGACGTCTGACGGAAGAACCAGCGTGCAGTGATCATGGGGCTCACCAACTTGCTCAAGGAGCGTCGTGGCCGCGTTGATTCTCCTCATGTGAAGTCCCGCAGGAACGACTTCAGCCCGGCGCCAGCTCTGTCGACGCAAGAGAACAACGAGTCCGAGCCTGTCGGGGCCAAGCTCCCCAACGTCCCATCGGACGCCGAGCTTCTGAAGCGAGCTCGCGACGCTCATATCAGCGCCGACTTCTCGATGTTAGCGGAAGGACCCGAGGCAAATGGAGCGTGGAAGTGCGTGGAGTCCGCTGGCCGCTTCGCTGTCTACCGACGACCAAGCCCCGCTGGAAACAGGCAAGAGGTCATGTGTGTGGGCCAAATCGAGGCCAGCATCGAGGAAATCGCGAGTATTCTGCGCTCGACCTCCGAAGCTGAGCACAACACGGTGATGATGGGGCTGTACGCCAAGAGCTTCATCTTCGGCTCGTACGAGCGCGAAGTGCCGTGCTCCGAGCAGGAAAACCAACAAGACGACGAGGATGACGACGCCGCGGTTGCAAACGAGCAGCTTGCTGTGAAGACCAAGAGCTTCTCGCGCTCAACGATGTTGGGACGCAACGAGCAGTGGTGCTACTTCGATTACTTCCAGCGTGACGAAGAGAGCGACGGCTTCACCATCTCAAAGCGCGCGCTGCCGCCCTTGGAGTCCACACCAGGCCGCATCATGGAAGGAAGCGCTCGCGTCGATCAGCTCCATGGCTTGAACGCCTCGTACCTCGTCAGTAAGACCCCGAATCAAAAGGGTTTGCGTGTGGTCTTCCACGCGTGGTTCGACCTGCCGACCAAGGGTGAAGACCAGGACCGTTTGGTTAAACGCAAAGGCTCGAGACGCAAGAGCGGCGAGAGCTCCACATCATTTGACTATGCAGATACCAGCAAGCACAAAGCTCAGCTCCGTCGACTTGTAGCAATGGCCCACGGAGTGACGAAGCTCCCCGACCTCGTGCATCGTCGTCGCTTTGGGGTTCAAGTACCCGCTGATCTCGGCGCGGTGCAGGCGTCCAACTCGCGGTGCCCCTGCTGCACGCACAAGCTGGCTCCAGTCAAGCTGTTCCTCAAGTCGAGCACTAGGCGATGCTACCTGTGCGGATACCTCGTGTGCATGGACTGCTGGCGCCCCGAGCACATGGAGTGTGCCGCTGGTCGGGTGGCTTCGATCGTCGTCTGCACCCGATGCCACGCCAACGTCCAAGCGTGCGAATACGCCGAGGTGTTTGCCGGTACTGCCGCGGATCGTGAGAAGCATCGTGGACCAGCTCGTGTAGTTGAAGACCAAGCAGATACCCCGACGGTGTCCTTACTGGTCGACTTCTTGTCTGCTTCGTTGTCGAGTGCCACCTCCGGCAGCCCCGAGCATGCTGCTGTGGTGGCTGTGATCCGCACGCTTCTCCGACAGAGCGGCGAGGACTCTGGAGACGAATATGCTAGCGACGACGACGCTCATGGGGACAATGGCGGACCACGTTTCAAGGTCCTTGGCGAGACCGACGCTGTAGAAAAAGTAGGCGAGATGCTGAGCGATCCGAAGCAACTGCCTGAACTGAAGGCGTGCAAGCTGGGCAACGCTGATAAGCGGAGTTATCCTTTAGATCTCCCCGACGACCCCACTGTGAACGTGCCTCGCTCTCCGATTCCAAGTAACGAGGACGACCGGATCGCAAGCGCCAAAGCCACTGGACTGCTGCACCTCGCCAACCGACTCGCTCCAGAGATTCCAGCCACCGCCTCGACGAGTGACAAGCCTGAGATCTACGATCTGGAGCTGCTGTGCCGCCTCGCCGTCAAGACTTTAGGCTGCGCGTACTCGTTCGTGACGATCATGGGCTCCAAGCACGAGCATGTCCTCGCTGGCACCCACCCTGGTTTCGCTGGCGCGGCAGTACCCCGTGAGCAGACCACTTGTCAACACGCGCTCATGTCCCCATATCCGTTCATGGTATCACACCACGAAGCCGACGTGCGCTTCCACAAGCAAGGAGCCACCGCCCAACTCCCCGTTCGCTTCTACGTAGGCTTTCCCGTCAAAGTTCCGGTTGTTAACGGGGCCATTGGCGATCCGGAGCTGACGGTCGGTATGCTCTGCTGCGTCGACTCGAAACCACGAGCCGAGATCACTCGCACGCAATACGCCACGATGAATCGACTGGCCAGCACAGCCAAGTGCTTCCTGCTGCAAAAGAGTCAGCAACTGCAGCTTCTTGCCGTTCAACGCCCTTGAATTTCGAGATGGAGGTCTTCGAGATCAACGTAGTTGTAGCCTCCGCCTTGGCAGCTCCGGCAGCCAAAGCCGACCGAACACATTTTCGAGAAACGGAAATCGTGCTGTGCTTTCGGATAGTTTAGGGCCGTATACAGCGCAAGTTTGCATGGACTTCCATTCTCAATCTCCGGACAGAAACTCTTCTTTTGTTGTTCCTATCAAGCCATCTGCTGCCTCGTCGGAGTTGCCGCTTCCCAGAAGGCAAACAACGGCACCCTGGACCCATTCCGTGCATGAAAGCCACAATGGGCGGCCTCAGAACAGAATTTCCACGAAAGACTTTAGCGTGGAAACACAAAACTTCCCCATTTGTACCAGGATGCGCAGCATTCTCGACGAAGTGACCAAGCGTCGCTATCGCGCCAGGAGCGGGTCTCAGCACTCGGACTCGACCAACCAAAGCGACTTTGACCATCTACCGACTCAAGATGGCGAGCTGGACGACGAAGACGAGTTAGCCAAGCTGTACCAGCTTCCGTCGGAAGTGGAGGTCCTGCAGCGAGCTCGAGAGACTCACTCGAACGTCGACTTTGAGTCCTTGGCTGCAGGTCCCGAGAAGGGCGGGCCTTGGCGACGAGTGGAAGGCGCCGACCGGTTCGTCGTCTTCAAGCGAGTGCCTTCCTCCAACATCAGCGACAACCGCGTCCCCGGCCTCGAAGTGATGTGCGCTGGGCATCTCAACGCCAGCCTTGAAGAGGTGGCCAGTGTGCTCCGTTCACGGTCCGAGGTCGACCATGCCAACACGATGGAGGGGCTGCACAAGAAGAACTTCATCTTCGGCTCACTCGACCGCGAGGTGCCGTGCTTGGCGGCTTTGGTGGAGGAACAGCAGAACCAGGAGGAAGACGGTGCTGTTGATACGAGTGAACAGCTCAGCGTCAAGACCGCCAGCTTCGTCCGGTCGATGCTTCTGGGACGCAACGAGCAGTGGTGCTTCTCGGACTTCTTCCAGCGGAAGAAGGAGCGCGACGGCTTCACCATCTCCCAGTGCGCGCTGCCCCCGCTGGAGCCGACGCCAGGTCGAGTGGTAGGCGCCAACGCCCGAGTGGACCAGTTGCACGGCCTGAACGCGTCGTGTCTGGTCGACAAACTCCCGAATCGAAAAGGGCTGCGCGTTGTCTACAACGCCTGGTTCGAGGACGCCCTGAAGAACATCGAGTGCTCCACCGTCAGCACCGAGAGCATGTCCAGTCGAAACGACAGTCGCCGACGAAGCTCCGGGTTGAGCGTGTCCTCCCTGTCAAGCTCGAGCAGTAGCAGCAGTAGGAAGTCCTCAGCCAGCAGTGGCTTCATCAGCTTGTCGAGTCGAGCTGGCAGCAGAAGGCGAAGCTCGGGACAGAGCGTCAACTCCGACTCCAGTCTCGCCTCGCTAGATGAGCCCATGGAGGACAAAGCCCAGCTCCGTCGACTCCTGTCGTTGGCGCACGGCATGACGAAGCTCCCTGGCCTCATTCGGCGCCGCAGATTCGGCGTTCAAGTGCCTGCCGACCACGACGCCATCCAGATTGAAAACACTCGCTGTCCGTGCTGCACGCACAGCTTGGCTCCAGTCAAGATGTCGCTGTCCATGGCCGCCTCGGCTCTCTCAAAGAGGAGTCTCCGCTCTCTCAAGACGGACACGAGACGATGCTATCTGTGCGGGTATCTCGCCTGTATCGACTGCTGGAGTGCCGAGTACATGGAGAGCAGCGTCGGTCGAGTGGCGGCCATTGTGGTCTGCACACGCTGCCACGCGTGCGTGAAAGCTTGCGATTACTCGGAAGTGTACGCCTCAGGGCAAGAGCACATGCGCGGACCGCCGAAGGTCGTTGAGGACCCGCCCAACGATTCCTCAGCTTCACTTCTCACGGACTTCCTTGCCGCTTCGTTGATGAATACGTCGGCCACCAGTGCGGATCGCGCTGCTGTCCACTCCGTTGTACGCATGCTTCTCAGGCAGAGCGAGTCAGGCACGGACAGCGAAAGCGACGGAAGCGACTACTATGATAGCGACAGCGACAGCGAATACGACAACCAGCAAGACGACGTCGCCATCATGGAATTAAGCAACTACTTAAGCGATGAGCACCAGCTCCCAGAGCTGGCAGCGTGTACGCTGGCTAACGTCGAGAAGCGTGGCTACTTGGTGGATCTACCGGACGATCCTGAGACGTCGGTGCCTTCCAGTGTAATTCCAAGCCACGACGACGTCCGTCTTGAAGTCATCAATGAGAATGGACTGCTGCGGCTTGCCTACCAGCTCGCACCACTGGACTCCGCGCCTGAATCCTTCGACGACGCGTGCGACGTCAGCGATCTGAACTTGTTGTGCCAGCTCGCAGTGAAAGCAACGCGATGCACCGACGCCTTCGTGACGGTCATGGGCGTCAACCACAACCACATCTTGGCGGCGACGAACCCAGGTTTCTGGCACGCGGCGGTGCCTCGAGAGCAGTCGATCTGCCAGCACACCATCCTGACCACCAAGCCGTTCCTGGCAGCACACCCCGAAGCCGACGTTCGTTTCCACGAGATCCAGGCCGTCAAGGCACTGTCGATCCGCTACTACGTCGGGTTCCCGCTCATCGTATCAACGTTCGACTCGAACGGAATGGCCATCTCGATACCCGTGGGCACCTTATGCTGTATCGACCCCACCGCTCGCAACGAGCTCACACGGTCGCAATATGCCACGATGGAGCGACTCACCGACACTGCGTCGAGGTTGATCCAGCTCAAAGGTCAACAACTTCTTCAGCAAGAACGTATTCAAGGATAATATTGTATTGTATTGTATTGGTGAGTATTCAAACTGGGATTTTTAAGTATTATCCAAAGAAACTAGCAAGTTGCTCGTTTGTCTGCACACTTGACCTTTTTCCCTGGATTCCAAGCCAGACAGCCATCAGTGCTTAGTGAGCGCAGCCATAGAGTGCAAGTCTACCACGTGTGCCTTGCAACCGATGCACCGATCACTTCCGGCGACAATAGCGCTGGGCAAATACATGATGTCGTAGGCACAAACGCTTTTTTTCTCTCTCGTGCCGCACGTGTACACAACGAAAGCCTTTCGCCGAAGATGAACCTTGCAATGGTGCGTGGCATGATCGAGCAGGTTGGCCGACGTCGTCGCAGCTCTCCGGGCGAAGTTTCACGAAGCGAATCGACGGCCACGCAACCAAGCGAAGCGTCGGACGGCGCTGGACGTGGTCGAAGCCCCAGCAAGCCGCCGTCCGACGAGGAGATGCTGCGACGCGCTCGAGAGGCTCACAAGCTGGTTGAGTTCGGGGCGCTTGCCGCCGGACCCAATGCCGGCGGACCCTGGAAGCGTGTGGAAGCTGCCGATAGCTTCGTGGTTTTCCGGAAGCAAGACTTGAAAGGTGACGGCGATCCGGTTGCTGTCGCCGAGGAGGTGCTGTGTGCCGGCCGTCTTGATGCGTGCATCGAGGAGATGACTGCCGTCCTGTGTCCGCTCGGTGAAGACGAGCACAACGCTGTGATGAAGGCGCTTTACTCCAAGCGGTTCCTATGCGGCACTTTTGAACGAAGCGTGTCCTGCAGTGATATGGTCGAGCTTGAAGACGAATCCGCGCCGGGGGATAATGAGCATGGCGAGGAGCTGGCGGTCAAGACGAGCAGCTTTGCTCGCTCGGCTCTCTTCGGCAGTAACGAGCAGTGGTGCTACACCGACTTCTTCCAGCGGAAGGCCGAGCGTGATGGCTTCTCGATCTCACAGAGATCGTTGCCACCACGTGAGACCACTCCTGGACGGATCACCGGGACGCAAACGCGCGTCGATCAGATGAACGACTTGTCCGTTGCCTACTTAGTCGACTTGGAGCCAAAAGGTAAAGGGCTTCGCGTCGTGTTCAACGCCAAGTTCTTGACAACGAACACAAGCGCTGAAAGCCTAGAAAGAGGAGCAGAAGCGAAGGTCCAGGCCCGACGGCTTCAAGCGCTGGCGCATGGAGTGACGAAGATCCCGGAGCTTGTACGTTGTCGTCGCTTCGGCTTCCAGTTGCCAGCCGACTTGAATGCGATCCAGGTCTCCAACGCTCGCTGTCCGTGTTGTACACGTAGCTTATCGCCAGTCAAGATGTCCTTGTCGGTAGCTGCGTCCGCGCTTTCTCGTCGCAGCTTGGCGCCGCTGAAGATGGACACAAGACGCTGTTTCCTATGCGGGTACCTGGTCTGCATCGACTGCTGGAGTGCCGAGAAGGCGGAACGCTTCTCTGGGCGAGTGGCTTCGATCGTAGTCTGCAAACGCTGCCAAGCTTGCGTCGACGCCTGTAACTACTCGGACATCTCTTCCGATCGAACCACCGGTCCAGCTCAAGTCGTTGCCGATCCACCTGAAAGCACCACCGCTGCTTTGTTAGTTGATTTATTGGCAGACTCGCTAGCTCAAGCTCCACCAGGCAGTCCGGCACGCTCGAACGTACTCGCTGTAGTTCGAACGCTACTAGAACACGACTACGAGTCCAGCGACGAGGAAGGTGAAGACGCTGGCGTTGTTGCGAGGGTTAGTCAGTTCTTGAGCGACGAGCAAAACTTGCCATTGCTAGAAGACTGCACGCTCGGAAACGCGGAGCAGCGCAGCTACGTGCTGGATCTACCCGAAGACCCCGTCGAGTCCGTCCCACGCGGACCAGTCCCAAGCAACGAGGCTGTTCGTCTTTCAGCTGCTGAATCCGCTGGGCTGCTGCTGCTTGCTGAAGAACTGGCCCCGAGACTCGCTCATCCACCTGAGCACAAACTTGAGCATCCAGTCAACGTCCAAGACTTGGAACTCCTTTGTCAGCTCGCTACAAAGACTCTGGGATGCTCGAACGCGATGATCTCCATCATGAGCGCAAGCCACGAGCACGTGTTGGCATCCACCGACCCCAATTTCGCCGGCGCTGCCGTCCCACGAGACTACACGATGTGTCAGCACCAGTTGATGTCCCAGGAGCCGCTCGTGTTGATCCACCCAGAAGCCGATGTGAGACTGCAAGCCATCGGGACCATCAAGCTCCTCTCGCTCCGCAGCTACGTCGGCTTCCCGATCACTGCGTCGCTGCAAGACGTTGCCAACAACCAAGTTGCCGTCGGCACGCTCTGCTGCATCGACAGTAAGCCACACGCCGAGCTCACTCGCTCACAGTACATTATCATGCAGAACCTCGCTCGGACAGCGTCCCAGTTGGTGCAAGTTAAGGGGCACCATCTCCAGCAACACACGTAAGACGTGCAACATTCTCGCAAAAGCAATGCAACATACAGCACGTATCATTCAGGTCGTGCCTATCCTCTGCCTAGCATGTGGCCTGGCCAGCTCATGCCATCGTCTTCTTCCTCCTCTTCTTCGCCAGGTCTCATCCGCAGCCGTGAATTGGCTGCCTCGGGAAGTAACCGCGCCAGGCGTCTGCACAGCTCGCGGCTTTCGTCGCATTTCCGTTCGAGAACGGCAAGTTTCGAGTCCACACTCCGCTGAGAACTCGAGTCCTTGCTGCGAGGCTCCTGCTCATGTTCTGGGTCGTGCGCAGTGCCAAACGCGCCCTCCAGCTGTTGTAACCACTCTTCTTGCTGGGCTAGTTGCGAGCGAACGCGCGCCTCTAACGCCGCTCGCTGCCGAGCCTCCTCCGCCAATAGCTCCTCGAACGAGCCGCTCAGCCTCGCCAGCGAGGCTTCATGCTCGCCAGCCAAGGCCGCAAGCACCGCGTTCGAAGACAACGCGTCCTGTGTGTCTTTGCTTGCATTTCCGGTCGTCTTGCCCGCTGCAATGTCCCCCAACGCAGCGTTCATCTCCGCCATCAGGTCGGTCCGCGCCTCGGCCGTGGCCTGCTGCACCTTGACGTCCACTTCGTCCCTCAAGGTCTGCACCAAGTGCTTCACAGGACTGTGTTTCCCAGGCTTCCCTGTCGGGATGCCCAGCACCTTGGCGATCTGCGCCAGCTGCGACTGGAACGCGCTCTGCCGTCCTTCCAGCGTCGAGATCCGGTCACTCAGCACGGTGGCCGTCGTCTGGTCCACCGGCGGCGTTGGTGGCGCCACCAGAGCTTGAGACGGCGGCGTCTGTGCCTTGTACTGCTTGGGCACAAAAGGCGCGGCGTTGGCGCTCCAGCTGCCGTTCGTGACGGCCGGCCTGCCCACCTCTGGGACGGCGTTCTTGGCCAGCTCCAGCACCTGACTCTGCAGTGCCTGCACCTGTCTAGCCACGTCGGCCATCTGAGCCCTCACGGAGTCGCAGGAGCACCTGCATCTGCCCTGATTAACGTCGTCTCCAATGTGACGTTGCACGGACCCCAGCACTAGATGTTCCAGGGCTTGTGCCAGCTCCGAGCTCTTGCGCGCCACGTTCCCCACTTGGGGGTTGGGCACAACAGGTTGTGGCAATGCTGCGACGGGCGTGGGCAGCCCGGGAGCGGCTCTCTTGGCCGTGTAGAAGCTGCCGGAGGTCGGTGCGCTTGGTGCCAGCGTCGTGGCCGTTGTAGGCGCCGGACGAAACGCTGGCTGCAGGTAGGACAGGTAGGACGGAAGCGCTTCTTCCTCTCGCTCTTCCTCGGCCGGTTCCATGCGGTTCCAGAGCGCGCGAGAGCCGGAAGCGCCGATGGCGCCGTGTGACGGCGGAGCGGCGTCCGCGAAGCCCCAGACGCCGTCACGCGTGGCGCCGCCGTCGTCGTCCGCGGAGAGATCGCGGCTGTTGAGCCACATAGAGGACACGTGTTGGCACGAGATGCAAGTGGAGCGGGGGCGCGCGCGGTGCACGCGGGCTTGCTGAAGGTGGCGTGTGCACGGACGATGGCGGGTTATTGACTGGTTGCGACGGCGGTATTTATGCCGGTGTTGCATTGGCAAAATGATATATCATAACCTTTGAAAGGTATGTCAAGCGGTTTTGAAGGGGCTGATACAAAAAGTTGTTTTCAGAGACTTGACCTGTTAGAATGAATGGTAAGAATACACATTGATAACAAATCCATAACAGTACGTCGCCTCGTCACATGGCTACATTTCGGCAGCCTTGAGCAGCAGCAACGTGGTGGCTGCGCGTGCAAGCCGCTGCATGGTGGCGTACTGCGCTCTTGTGATCTCGGCACGAGGCTTCGAGTCGAGGCAGCAGAACATGCCCACCGTCAGTTTTTCGCCGTCTCTTTCGATGGCAATAGGGAAGCCGACGTAGGAGCGGATGTGCAGGTTTCGGGTCGTGTCGGCCTTGTGGAGCCGCACGTCTGCTTCATGGTGCACTGCCATAAAAGGCAATGGAGACATCAGTGCGTGTTGGCACGTCGTGTGCTCCCGAGGCGCCGTTGTTTTGGCCAGCAACGGACGGTTTTCGGCCAGAAAGTGTTCGTGCGTGGCGCCCATGACGGCGACGAACGCGAAGCCGCAGTCGAGCGTCTTGGCGGCCAAGTGGCACAGCAGATCGAGGTCATGCATGTCGGGCATCGGCTCTTGCTGGTTCGTTGACGTACTATTCGTATCGGGTGCGTAGCGGTCGGCAAATTGCAGCAGTCCAGCAGCTTCAGCCGCTTCGAGTCTTTCGGCTTCGTTGGCCGGAATGGGGTAACGAGGCACGTCAAGCGTGGGGTCCTCAGGCAAGTCCAAGTGATAATTCCGCTGTTGTGCGTTCCCGAGCTTGCAGGCGTCCAGGGGCGGCAGTTGTTGTTCGTCGCTGAAGACCTCTCCGATCTTCTCCACAGCCTTGCTGCTCCATTCACAGTCGGCATCGTGTTCGTCCTCGGGGTTGTCGTCACTCTGTTGGAGGAGCGTTCGGATCACAGTCAGCAAGGCCGTGTGCTCGGGACTCCCTGCTGTCGTGTTCAGAAGAGATGTGGACAGGAAGTCGACGAGTAGCGACGCAGTTGGAGTACCGTTCGAGTCCTCGACAACTCGAGGTGGTCCGCGATGCCGCTCGCGCTCTTCTGCCGACCCAGCAAACACTTCCGAGTACTCGCAAGCTTGAACGCTGGCATGGCATCGGGTGCAGACAATAATGGAAGCCACACGGCCAGCCACGCTCTCCATGTGCTCAGGATTCCAGCAGTCGATGCAAACGCGATATCCGCACAAGTAGCAGTGCCTAGTGTCCGTCCTAAGCGACGCCATGCTGCGCGTTGCAATAGCCGTCGCTGCCTTTGACAGCGACAGTCTCACGGGGTCCAAACTGTGCGTGCAGCACGGACAGCGCGAGTTGGAGGCACGAAGTGCTCCAAGATCTGCGGGTATTTGCACACCGAAGCGACGGCGTCGAACGAGAGTGGGGAGCGTCGCAACCCCGTGAGCCATTGCCAGTAGCCGGCGCATCTGGGCTTGAAGCTTGCTCGATTCCCTAGAGTCGAGTGCTTTAATGCGCGAGCCGAGAGCTGCACGGAAGGAGGAGCTGGCGCTTCGCAATCGGCTGCTGTGACTTGAAGGGCTCTGTGCCTTGTCGCTCTCCGGGACTTCAAACCACGCACGAAACACTACACGCAGTCCTTTCCGACCGGGGAGCTTGTCCACGAGATATGCGGCGTTCAATCCGTGGAGTTGATCGACAAGAGCTTTCTCTCCGGTGATGCGCCCTGGCGTCGTCTCCGTTGGAAGCAGCGCACGCTTTATGACGGTGAAGCCGTCGTGCTCCTTCTTGCGCTGGAAGTAGTCAACGTAGCACCACTGTTCGTTGCGTCCTAGGATCGACGTACGCGCAAAGCTCTTGGTTTTCACCACCAGATGCTCCAAGTTGTCGCTGTGTTCGCTCTGGTTCTGGGTCTGGTCGTTGGAGCACGGCACTTCCCGCTCGTACGACCCAAAGATGAAGTTCTTGGTGTACATCGCGGCCATCGCGGCGTTGTGTTCACCTTCGGAGCTGGAGCGAAGAATACTAGCAACCTCTTCAAGACTGGCGTCCAGTCGACCTGCACACATGACGTCCAAGCCGTTCATTCCCTGCGTTGACACTCGTCGACGGAAGACAACGAAGCGGTCTCCCGCTTTCACACGTTCCCACGGCCCGTTCGCCTCCGGACCGGCAGCTAGCGACGCAAAGTCTGCGTTCGTATGAGCAGCACGGGCTCGCTCCAGTATCTCGTGGTCCGAAAGCGTCGTGGCAGTCGGTGTCACTCTCGACTGGAGGTCTTCATCGCTCTTCTCCGTAACCATCGAGGGGGTTGAGCTGCACACGCTTGACGCGTTGGATGATGACGTCGAGCGCCTCCATACTTGTCGCCGACGTCCGACCTCCGCTAGCACGCTGTGCACGGCTGAGAGGTCCATCCGAACGACTTCGTGCCGCTCTTGGTGGTCGACTGCTGCCAATTCCCGACTGACGGTTGTTCTCGTCGTTGAGGGTGGAGCGTTTCTTCTTTCTCCTTGCGCCTGTCGCCGAAATTCAGGACAGAGATGCCCAGATGAACCTGCTGAAGATGTTGGAAGGCAAGCAATGGTGAGTGGAAACGAAACTGAACAATGTGTCGCGCTCTGAGGTCCATGATGCACGAACAAGCTCTGCACTGGTCTTCAGAGGATTGCTAACATATATGCATTGCCCGCCAGGTCGAACGAGGAGCCATCTACACACCGTACACGTATATACTCGTCGCTCGACCGTGCAGCGTTCAGAGTGAAGGCTGCCACACAGGAGCAGGACTACGTGCGTCAATGCTCTGGGCGCGACGTTGTTGCTGAAGTTGGCGGCCCTTTGAGAGGACGAGTCGGGATGCGGTATCGGCGAGGCGCTTCAACGTGGTGTACTGTGATCGAGTGAGCTCGGAGCGAGCCTCTGGGGTGACGCAGCACAGGGTCCCCATTGGCATTTCGCCTCCCAGAGTCTTGTCGTCGTCTTCGCTCGTAGGAACGAGCAACGGGAAGGCCATGTAGCACCGAGTCGACAGCGCCTTGATCGCCCCGAGCTCGTGGAAGCGCACGTCCGCTTCGGGATGCGCTATCATGAAGGCCTTCGGGGTCAGGATGGTGTGCTGGCAGACAGTATGCGCCCGCGGCATGGTGGCGTGGCGAAACGCTGGGTTCGAAGACGACAAGATGTGCAAATGCTTCGTCCCCATGATTGATACGAACGCGTTGGGGCAGCCCGACGCACGAACAGCGAGTTCGCACAGCAGATCGAGGTCATGCACGTCGCTGAGACTCCCAACCGATCCAGCAGGAGGGTCCGGTGGTGCGAGTTGGTACGCGAGTTGCAGCAATCCCTTCTCATTAGCCAGAGCGAGCCGGGCGTCTTCGTGGCTTGGGATGACAGTGGGCGGAACTGCCGTCTCCGGCTCATCAGGCAGATCCAACACGTAGCCACGCCGCTGGGAATTGGCGAATGTACACGAAGCCAGGTCTAGGAGATGGTTCTCGTCGCGCAGAAATTGCTCGAGCTCCTCCAATGAAGTGTTGTTGTTGTTCGCTTCACGGTGAAAGCCGTCGTCGTAGTCGCTGTCGTACTGATCATCGTTCTCGCTGTCCGTGCCCGACTCGCTCTGTCTGAGAAGCATGCGTACAACGGAGTGGACGGCAGCGCGATCCGCACTGGTGGCCGACGTATTCATCAACGAAGCGGCAAGGAAGTCCGTGAGAAGTGGAGCTGAGGAATCGTTGGGT
>JAABLK010000954.1:0-13291 GCA_012295415.1 Phytophthora chlamydospora | reverse complement strand
CCCTCATGTTGCTTCAGCAATGCCGTATTCATAGTCTGCGTGATACTAGTGATGCTTGGAGAGCAGATGGCACACACAAAGACTGGATCAGCCCACCACTGAGGCGACCCCGTTCGTCTTCCACGCCAGTACCTAAGTGCTCATTGTCAATTAATCCACAATGGCCCCAAGTCTCCTTTCCAGTATCTCCGCGGTGACTCTCGCGACCGCGCTGTCTGGGACGCTCGCTGCGTCCTCCACAAACAGCAGCACCTCGCATGCTACGTTCGGCACCATCACGTCCAAGTCTGGCGAGTGCGTCGTCGGTAACCCCAACACGTACATCTCAACCAAGGACCTCCAGTGGGTCTGGGACAACCGCATCAAGAGCGAGGTCATGTCGTACAACAACTGGATCATGGACCACCTCGTGGCCAACAAGGGCACGATCAACTACTGCGTGCGCTGGGACAGCAAGAAGACGAAGCTAACCAAGGAAGTGGCCTCCAAGCTGGAGAACATGCTCACTCGCCAGCACGCGGCGTGGAACCACTGGCTCGTCGGCTATGACTGCTGGCCGCACGACGAGATCAAGGTCAACGTCGTGGGGTTTGCCGCGAGGGAGGCTTCGGATCTGGAGTGGTCGGACGAATCGCTGGGCAAGCTCTACTTCGGTGACCTCGACAAGGACGGATCGCCGCAATGTCCCGACGCCTGCTACCGCTCGGTCGACGGATCTCCCGGGGGTTGGTCCGAATCGAGCGGGTGTGACGGCGAGCCCTTCGACATCTCGCTGTGGCCTACGCAGGGCCTTGGTGGCGGTTGGGGGACGTATTCGGGACAGCAAGTGGACCTTGACGATATGCTAGAGCACCTCGATGACGAGCAATTGGAGATCGTGGCGCACGAAATGGGCCACGGGTTCGGCCTGCCGGACTTCTACCAGGAGCCCAAGCCCGACAACTTCCCCCCCACGCTCATGGACGCCTTCACCTCGTCGTACGTGCGAGACACGGACGGCTGGATGCTGCGTCGCGTGCTGGAGCACAAGAAGTCCAATTACAACTTCTAAGGCAGTGCTGGGTCAGAGCCCCAGAGGGACCAGCGTAACGGTCCGAAGTCGCAGCTCGCGTGGAGGTCGTAGATGTATACTTGCTTGTTGCTCACATGTCAATACACGCATACTTGATGTCTTTCGTATCGCAGTCCGTGTTGCTCGTGCCGGCGTTGATAGCTGAGTTGCACGAGACGATCTCCAGCGTCGGGCAGTCGGAGAATGGCACCGCTTGATGATCAACTCAACCAAATCATAAGGAATGCCAGCCCTCCACCCGGATTGGCTGATTTGATGGCCGTTGACTCAACGAGTTTTCATCTTAGACCTGTCGAGAATGCGGGTGCCGAGCGCGCGTCGCCTGGTGACGGCGCTATGCGTGCTGCTGCTGGCCGGCCGGGGCACGCAGAGGCTGCGGATGTTCGTGGCGTCGATGCTGGCGCGGTTTCGGGCCCTTACTGCGGCTGGAGCGCCCGCTACGCCGTCGTGGAAGCTGTTCAGCGCCTTTCTAGGGGACCTGAAGGAGCACCGCGTCGGAAAAGTGCTGCTAGCAGGCGACCACTGCATCGTCAAGGCCAAGGACGGTGTTGAGACGTACAAGTAAGGCTGTGTCGGAGGCGTGGCGTCCAGTCGAGCCCAACTGGAGGCATGTACACTCTAGTATATCACATCTGACAACCTTGTGTTCATGTGCATGTTACAGGGTGCTCGTGCCGCCCAGGACGGAGAACAAGTACATAATGGACGCCCTCGTGCGGTCTGGAGTGGAGTTTGGCTCGGCGGCACCTACCACGACCAGCAGATTGGCCCCTATAGCTTTGGCCCTACTGCCGTTCCTGTACTTGGGCCTGACCTACAAGATGCTGCGAGGCATGTACGGTACGGACGCCGGGGCGGTTGGCAAAGATGGCACCAAGAAGGTGCACAAACAGCAACAAATGCAGCGCATCTCGTTCGATGACGTGGCGGGCATCGACATCGCCAGGAAGGAGCTGGAGGAGGTCGTGGACTTCTTGAGGCACCCGGCCAGATACCTAGCAATCGGAGCCAAAGTGCCCAAGGGCGTGCTGCTCTGCGGCCCGTCGGGCACAGGTAAGACGCTGCTGGCTCGAGCGGTGGCCTCGGAAGCTGGCGTCGCCTTCCTCTTTTGCTCCGCGTCGGACTTTGTCGAGATGTTGGTAGGCAGGGGGGCCGCCAGGGTGCGAGACCTCTTCACGCAGGCGTCGCAGTACCCGCAATGCATCATCTTTATCGACGAGATCGACGCACTGGCCAAAGCTCGGGGCGGATTCAACTCGAACGATGAACGGGAGCAGACGCTGAACCAATTACTGACGGAGATGGACGGCTTCGAGGGCAACGCGAATGGAGTCATCGTGATCGCCGCGACGAACCGCCCCGAGGTGCTGGACCCGGCCTTGTGTCGTCCCGGACGCTTCGATCGTCACGTGTACGTGGGCCTACCCGATACCAAAGGGCGAGAAGCCATTCTGGAGGTCCATTGCCGCAACGTGCGTCTGGACAGCGAAGTGGATCTCGCGGTCGTCGCGGAAGAGTGCGGCCAGGTAGGCCAGCGCTCAGGGGCGCAACTGGCCAGTCTCGTCAATGAAGCTGCGTTGCTGGCCGTGCGCCATGGAGACACGAGCATTAAGCACAAGCACTTCGAGCTGGCCATGAACCGCGCCTTCGAGTCGCACGCGCAGCATCGCCGGCTCATCTTTTGAGTTCACAATGGAAGAAGCGTAGATTGAAGAATTGGGCACAAACCACGGGTAGAAACACACTTTACCTACTTTTTTTTTTTTATCCACAAAACTCGTTCCAACGCGAGCAGGAAAAACTTGGACAACGGAAGACATTCTGCGACTACACGTAGCTTGCTCTACTTGAAGTTGTAGCGGTCACGGATGTGCTCGTAGCCGCGACGCAGCATCCAGCCGTCGCTGTCCGTGACCGTCATGGAGCTGCCAGCCATCATGATAGCGACAGGGAAGTCGGCGTTGGGTTTGTCGGCCTCCTCATAGAAGTCGGGGAGACCGAAGCCGTGGCCGATCTCGTGAGCGACGATCACAAGCTGTTCCTCGTCGATGGTCTGCAGCATGTTCTCAAGGTTGACCTCCTGGCCCCAGTCGTAGCCGAAGCCTCCTTCCAGACCCTGCTTCGGCCAGAGCGAGATGTCGAACGGCTCGCCCTTGCAGGCGCTCGTGTCCGACCAAGTTTTGGGGGCATTGTCGAAGAACCGGTAGCAGGTTTGAGGACACTGCGGCACGCCTTCAGCATCCAGATCTCCCGCGTAAATCGTGCCGAGCGAGTCGTCGGTCCAGTCTAGCAGACCGGCCTCCTTGACAGCGAAGCCCACCATGTTGATCTTGATCTCGTCGTACGGCCAGCAGTCGTAGCCGACCAGCCAGTGGTTCCACGCCGCGTACTGGCGCTCCAGCATGGCCTGGAACTTGGACGCCACGGTCTTGGTTAGCTTGTCCGTGCTGTCCCAGCGGACGCAGTAGTTGAGCGAGCCCTTGTTGGCCACGATGTGGTCGAAGATCCAGTTGTGGTTGCCCGTCTGGTTCTCGCCCATGCGGTGCTCGTAGACCCAGTCCACGTCGGCCGTGCTGATGTACTTGTCCGGGTTGCCGACGACGCACTCGCCGGTCTTTGACGTGACAGTACCGAATGAAGCGTGCTCGCCAGTGCTGGTAGACTGCTGCGTAGTATCAGAGCCTTCCTGCGTTGCCGACGACGCAGTATTAGCCGACGAGGCCGTGGGTTGAGCCGTGGTCGAGGACGACGCAGTGTCGGAAGATGAGGCTGTTGATGAGATTTGTGTCGTCTGCGATGATCCCTGGTCAACAGCTCCGCTAGAAGCTGTCGAGGACACCGTCGAAGTCGCCGGGGCCGATTCTTCGTACTCGCCGGAATCCGCCGAGGTGGCCGTGCTCGACGAAGATGCCGTCGAAGACGGCTGCGACCAGGTCTGATCGCCCATTCCACTCGAAGTGGACGGGGCAGTCGTCGGCGGCGGCGTGGTGTTTGAGGAGCCCGTCGACTCCTCCTCGTCCGAACCGCTGCACTCGAGGCTGAAGTCGGTACCGGGGCTGAAGTCGTCGTCCGAACCGCTGCACTCCAGACTCATGCCGTTCTCAACGACGTCTGTGTCGTCCGAGCCGCTGCATTCAAGACTTAAACCAGTGTAGGGGGTTTCGGTGTCCTCCGATCCACTGCATTCGAGGGACAAGCCTCCCTGGTCTCCAGTCCCGCTCGAAATGCCGCTCGTCGGTGGCGTCCAGCCTTGGCTACCGCTCCAGCCTTGGCCTCCCATTCCACTAGCTTGGCCGCTCGTCGGTGTCAACTCTGAGGGCGCGTCCGTCGCCGTGGGCTGCGACCATCCTCCACTTCCACTCGACAGGCCGCTTCCTGCCGAATACACTGTCGGAGAGTCCGTGGCAGGCGGCGACCAGCCTCCACTCCCACTAGAGACCGTCGTGGGCACATTGTTCGAGGACGACGCCGTCCATTGCGTCGGGGAGTCGAAGTTCCCGAATCCGTTTGCCCCGGTCGTGGCTGGTGTTTCCCCTCCGGGGGCTACTGTTCCTGCGGTCTGCGTGACATCGTTCTCACCGCCAAACTCAATGGCCGAAGACGTTGCGGCCAACGTAGCTGCAAGCAGCACTGCAGACGTGCGTGGAAATCGACTTGGTGCCATCGTGGCCGATGTGGGAATGCCAAACAAACAACCCGTGTGTAGGTAGGAAGGCGACTAACCCCATCAACAAGAACGTTAATCCACTCGTCGAGCGAACAGCGAGGACGGGGATTAGCGATGACCTCAATGCCGGCATTACGAACAGCAAGAGCCCGATCCATTTGCCGCCCTCCTTTACGAAAGCTCATTCGGATGGGATACGATGCAAGGGCAGTCCAACGCGACAGGCCGGCATGAATGCAGTACTCCACCTGGTAAGGTGGCATGCTTCAAACGTGTCAATGAGGTGAGAGAGTGAGAAGTGCGTGAGAACCTGAAACTCAAGTCTTCTCCAGCTGACGGGCCGATGTAGCAGCCCAACCGCTCAACTTGTAGAGGAATTGGACATCGATTTGTGGTTACCACAACAACTACGAGGGTCTACGTGCTCGTACCCGATACGAGCTGAAAACCGCACAACCACCACTACACGTAGGGTCTAGCCACCTTCAAACACTTTAGAAGTTGTAGCGAGGCTTGAGGTGCTCGAGCACACGACGCAGCATCCAGCCGTCGCTGTCCGTGACCGTCATGGAGCTGCCAGCCATCATAATACACTTGGGCCACTGGGCGTTCGGCTGGTCCGCCGTCTCGTAGAAGTCAGGAAGACCAAAGCCGTGGCCGATCTCGTGGGCGACGATCACAAGCTGTTCCTCGTCGATGGTCTGCAGCATGTTCTCAAGGTTGACCTCCTGGCCCCAGTCGTAGCCGAAGCCTCCTTCCAGACCCTGCTTCGGCCAGAGCGAGATGTCGAACGGCTCGCCCTTGCAGGCGCTCGTGTCCGACCAAGTTTTGGGGGCATTGTCGAAGAACCGGTAGCAGGTTTGAGGACACTGCGGCACGCCTTCAGCATCCAGATCTCCCGCGTAAATCGTGCCGAGCGAGTCGTCGGTCCAGTCTAGCAGACCGGCCTCCTTGACAGCGAAGCCCACCATGTTGATCTTGATCTCGTCGTACGGCCAGCAGTCGTAGCCGACCAGCCAGTGGTTCCACGCCGCGTACTGGCGCTCCAGCATGGCCTGGAACTTGGACGCCACGGTCTTGGTTAGCTTGTCCGTGCTGTCCCAGCGGACGCAGTAGTTGAGCGAGCCCTTGTTGGCCACGATGTGGTCCATGATCCAGTTCTTGTTGTCCATGACGTTCCAGTTGGCGTCGCGCGTTGGGGCGTCGGGGCCGATGCGGTTCTCCCAAATCCAGTTGATGTCGCTCGCGCTCACGTACGTGTCCGGGTCGCCGACGACGCACTCGCCAGACTTGGAGGTGACGGTACCGAACGTGGCGTGGTCGCCGCTACTCGTGCTGTTCGTGGACTGCGTCGCGCTAGAACCCGACGACGCAGTGTTCGACGAGGACGCGGTGGACTGCTCCGTAGTGGAGGAAGACGCCGTGTTGGACGACGAAGCAGTGTTGGAGGAAGACGCCGTCGACGAGATCTGGGGCGCTTGCAATGATCCCTGGTCAAAGGTACCGCTAGAAGCAGTGGACGTAGCAGTGCTGGACGAAGACGCCGTGGACTGAAGGGCGTCCTCGTATTCACCGGAAGCGGCCGAGGTGGCCGTGTTCGACGAAGAGGCTGTTGACGAAGGCTGCGACCAGGTCTGGTCACCAGAACCGCTTGAGGTGGTTGGGGCGGTGGTTGCCGTCGGGACGGAGTTCGAGGAACCCGCCGTCGAAGTCGACACGGTGGGCGTCGACTCGTCCGAGCCGCTGCACTCGAGGCTGTAGTCGGTGTCCGGCGTCTGTGCGTCGCTTGAACCGCTGCATTCAAGGCTGTAGTCGGTCTGTGCGTCACTTGAGCCGCTGCACTCGAGGCTGTAGTCGGGAGTCTGTGCGTCACTTGAACCACTGCATTCAAGCGAATAGCCCTGGTCTCCGGTTCCGCTGGAAACACCGCTTGTCGGCGCCCAGGAGGTGGATGCATCCGTCGAAGTGGGCGGTGTCCAGCCCTGGTCTCCCGATGCACTTGCCTGACCGCTTGTCGGCGTCCAGGAGTTGGACGCATCCGTCGACGTCGGCGGGGTCCAGTTTTGGCTTCCGCTCGAGGCAGTGCTAGCGGCCGTCTGGGTCCACTGGCTGGGCGAGTCGTAGCTGCCGGAGGTCGAGCTCTGCGTCTCGCCACCGGGCGCTACGGTGCCGGCAGTTTGCGTTATGTCATTATCACCGCCGAACTCGATGGCGGAGGAGGAGGCCACCAAAGTGGCCGCGAGGAGCACGGCGGAGGTGCGCTGGAATCGACTTGGTGCCATCTCGGACAAAACGACAATGAGCCTTTCAGTGAGGGTCTCCGTGAGAAGAGCTCCTCATCCACAGGTGATCCGATCTATGCTCCTGAATCGACCGTGCCGCTTGCCCCAGCACCGGCACTGCAAGGCGAAAGCAAGACGAGATCTGTCCATCTGCACGGCTCCTTTACAAACCGTCGCTCATGATGGGAGAAACCTGTTTGCTGTTTGAGCAAGGGTTCTCGGATAACAGCAGACGGCCCGTTCGTACAGCAAGTCCTCCTTAACCTTGAAGCCGATCGTGGCGACGAGCTGCTCCAGGTTGTAGAGACGCGAACAACTCCCAATGCTTGACTCACGGCGGATCACGTGCCGTTAATTGTGCCAGCGTAGAAAATGGAGAGCGGAGCGTTTGTGAGCGGCGAGGTGGCGCCCGGCATCGAAAACTGCGTGCGCGTGGAACTTCTCCTTTGTCACCTGTCCGCGGATAACTAGTCGTGCGTCTGCCCCACTTGAAACTTGAATCCGTTGCCCTCTATGCGTCTGCCGTTCCCGTGTGGTGGTGACATGCGCTGTCCTAGCAGCAGATGTCCGATCATGTGGTCATTGACCATTGTGCTGACCACTGGTCAACCGCTGGCCGACGCTCGACGCTCGAACACCACAACGACGAGCACGACACGATTTTCTAGGAACGGAACGTGTCCAGACAAGTCGCCTCGCCGCTTTATCAAAACTTTCGATCCCTCTACCTACCAGGAGTTTGCTGCGCTGTAACTTACAGTGTAAGCTGGTCAAGTTGCTGTCACGTCAGATGACAATTACTGAATCTGCCAGACGGCAACCGGGACTGTGTGACTTGCACAAGAGTGTCAAGGCATCGCCTTCCTGCTGTCTAACAGCACGCAGGTGGAAGAGCAAAGAACAGCAGACTCGAACTCATGGATTGCGTGTGCTTCAGCCTGGGTGGCTGCTGTGCATGTATCCGCTGCGGGCAGTCAGGAAGGAAGTTTGCCACATCAAGCAGCAGGCTCCGATTCCATGCGTTCATCTCCACGACTGCTGCACATGTACATGTTTTCCGAATGCACGCTCGTAGTACGAGCCTCGTACATCCTCCAGAGCCCCACACCAGCTCTCAGCTCTGGCCTACAGCTTCACCTTGTAGTACTCTGTCACCGCGATATGCTTGGCAGCGCCGTAGAAGTCCAGGAACACGAGGTGCTCGATCTCCAGCACGTAGAAGCTGAAGTCGTGGTTCTTGGGCCAGTGCTTCATCTGCGGATGTCTAAGACAAGGTAACAACCGAGCCGATCGTCAGCTCATGCGATGCAGCTCTGCACACCCCTCCACGCAGCTATTTACTTTGAAAAGACCACGCTTTCAGCATAGCTTCGCTGGCCTTCCTCGACCGGAGTGACTTTCCCCGTCAGCGAGAGCCGCCAGCACGTCGGGTCCTCCGGATCCATGTAGCAGGCGTCCTTCCCTCCTTGAGCTTTCGACAACGCCACCGTCGCGTTCGGGTTGGCCTTGAGATCCACCGCTGCACGAGCCAGTAAGGTTAAGCAAGCCTTTAGATCCCTAACACGGCCAAGTGTCTTGCTCACCGGTCATGTCCTCGAACGACAAGTAGAAGAACAACGTGCCCGTCGCCGCCTCCTTGTCGAACCCAATGCCGTCTACGGTCAACTCCAGTCAGAGACAACTCTGCACTGGGGAGAAGTGTGGGCAAGCTACTGCTCACCGCTGTAGGAGACGACGTTGGCGTAGGCTACGCCGTTAAACGTGACGGACGTAGTGGCCATGATCCCCCATACGTTCTCGTGCACGAGCATGCGTGCATGCTTGGCGTGCATCCTGGCGATCGGGCCGGTGGCCACCTCGGCGGTTGAAACCAGCGACGTCGTCGTGGCGCTGTAGACTTGGTCTCCGTAAGCTGAGGCTGCAGACAGCAGCAGCAAGAGCAACACGAGGAAGGGGGGGCTGCTGAACGAGGACATGATGCGATTGTTCTCCTCCACGGCGAGATTTGAAGTGAGCCGACTCAGGTTGTCAGCCACGGGAGGCTCCTGATTGGAGGGAGGCATCATGCTGGTCAACTTCAACAGCGAGCCATCGAGTGGGGGGGAGGCACGTCGCCATTTTCAACTACAGATAGCAAACTTTTCAACTAGCATCTTCGCCAAGAACATGGAGCACGTGGGGGTTCTATTTGCTTTTTCCTCGCCACCTTGGATTGCAGCATAGACTGCAGGTTGAGACGTAGAGATTGTTCGACGGGAACGGAAAGATCTCGGCGAGTCGACGCAGTTGTTTGCGCCGGCCATTGAGGGCTCAGCACGAATTCCCCAACACTTTATACTGCGTAGTAATTCCTAGCACATGCAATGGTTGCAGAGCCAACTACTGACACCGCGACCACGGCAGTGTGGCCAATACAGCACTTCGCTCAAACAAAGTTTCTTCGCGCGCAGTCGGCTTTTAAAGTTTAAATTGTTGCAGCAAGTTAGAGCAAGAGAGAATGCACATCTGTATCCTAGATGTATCTTCCCTCGAGTATCTATCAAGGCTATCAGCACACTGCACTAGTTCGCTCAATTCCTGTGATTAAAACAGCCTACAGATCCTACAAACAGATAAAAACGGCAGGTGCTTCTTTATCAACATACTCACAGGCCCAGTCGGACACGGAGAAATCCGCTGCCAACAGTATCAATTCCACCCCTTTACCACAAGATGTTGTACACGTACTCGTCGTAAAGAGGATGGAACTCGCACAGTCCCTCCTCGTGAAACTTGGGGAAGTCGTACAGCCAGCAGCAGTGAGGAACCCCGGGCGCCGTGGAGCGAAATAGCGCTCCTCGTTCATCCAAAGTCCGCAAACCATACGTGTCTTCCTTGTACTCCACGGTGTCGTGCATCTCCAGCATCGTCAAGCTTTCAAACTTGGACTCGATCTCGTCCAACGAATCCAACTCGCTGTAGTGTCCCAAAAGACTTCCTTGCCACGGCGACGCCACGCCATCCTCTGGCGACGCGAAGAAGTGAGCCTCCTTCAGTCTCAGGAAGTTGCTTTTGCGGCGGATCTTCTCCAAGTGGCAGTGGAAGTCGAACCAGACGCACTTGTTCACGTTGTTGATCATGGGCAGAAACTCGTTCGTGGCCAGCCACACGTCGCGGACCGGCGTGCGTCCCAAATTCGTGATCGAGTACGCGGCTTGGATCTTTGGGTCCCTCGACCGACGCGCCAGGTCAGCCTGCATTTTCCCGCGATACCCTTCGGGCGTGTAACCCGTAAAGTCAAACAGGTTCTGCGGTAACACGGCAGCGCCGAATCCCGCCTCCAGGTCGTGGATGGAGTTGCGGTCGGCCTCCTGGGGGCCGTAGAAGATGCCGTTCACTCCGCCCGCCAGACTCACGAACGTGTGCACCTTGTGGTCGTCCATCTGCTCGATCACCGCACGAGCCATCATGGCCCCCTGAGAGTGACCGATGAAGATGTATCCGTTCTCGAAGCGTTCATCGTTGGCCACCACTTCTCGCACCGCCGCGATGGCCATCGGCACTTGAATGTTCATCGCCGTGAGTGAGCACTCCCGCTCACAGAAAGCGAGCGGTACGAAGACTCTCCCTTCCGCAGTGAGGTTCGCCTGGAAGTTGAAGCCTTCGGTGCTGTTGCCCGTGAGTCCGTGGAAGAAGAAGACAGGGAGGTCCTTCTTCTCGCTTGACGGGGCCGAGCCGGTCATGGGTGTGCGTCCGTCGAGGTTGGTCGCTACGGATGGGATGGAGGACTCGTCCAGGCAGACGTCATGGCCAAGTTGGGGGATCGTGTTCACCGGCGAACCGGACGCCACGAGGGGCAGCAAACACGCAGCAAACACTTGGAGCACGCGCATATTAGACGATGTGAGCTCGATGCGGTGAGATTGAGACTGAAGGGATTGATGAGCATAAAACCCAAGCAGAAACTGAAGTTCAAGGAAAGTGTACAAGTGCCGTGGACGCGATGCACATTGGCGATGTCCCTACTGATACCTACGTAGCCCAGCTCATTGTGAGGAACACAGTACGAAGAAGCTCTTTTGGTTTAAGTTGCCCAGCATGCCCTGGGCCAACAGCACCGATACCACAAGTGGTATTTCTGTTACTCAGCTTGTCGCGGTCAACATACAGCAAGATAAAGAGCTTCAAGTAGAGCAAAGCATATTTTTTTCATTCTGAATTCCTTTTCATTCTGAATTCCTCCACTTACGCCTTCTGCGTCAGGAACGGGTAGTCGGTGTAACCCGACTCGAGTGGCACGTCAGGCTGCGGGTAGAACGCCTTCGGGTTCTGAGCGTTGAACTCGGCGCCAATGCGCAGACGCTCGACCAGGTCCGGGTTTGCGATGAAGTCGCGTCCAAATGCCACCAGATCGGCGGCTCCTTCCTCCACAGTCTTGAGGGCGTCCTCACGGTCGTAGTCAGCAGCCGTGACCATCACGCCCTTGTAAGCGCCACGGAAGTGGCGAGCAACGCCCACTTCGGGAACCTGCACGTTCGCCGCGTGCATGCCACGACGCTCGATCACGTGGAGGTAGGCCAGGTCGTACTGGTTCAGCTTCTCCACAACGTAGCCGTACGTCTCAGTCGGCGTCGAGTCCTTGCAGCCGAAGGTGTCGCCGAACGGAGACAGACGGATGCCCACCTGGCTGGAAGGGAGACTCGACAAGATGGCCTCCACGACTTCGAAGATGAGTCGTGCGCGGTTTTCGATGCTGCCGCCGTACTTGTCGGTACGTTTGTTCACGCTGTCGCACAGAAACTGCTCGAGGAAGTAGCCATTGGCAGCGTGGATCTCGACACCGTCGAAGCCCGCAGCGATGGCGTTCTCCGCGGCGCGCTTGTAGTCCGCCACGATACTGGGGATCTCCGAGATGTCCAGCGCGCGCGGGGTCACGTAGTCCTTGCGGCCTTCACGCGTGACAGCGTGACTTGTCAGGTCGTCCACAGCAGTCGCGCTCGACGACACGGGCAGCTCACCATTCGGCTGGTTGAGCGGGTGGCCCACGCGACCCGTGTGCCAGAGCTGCACGAAAAACTTGCCGCCCTTGGCATGCACGGCGCTGGTCACAGCCTTCCAGCCGTCGACCTGCTCTTGGTTAAAGAGGCCAGGCGCGCCGAAGTATCCGCGAGCCGTGGGGCTGATGTTGGTGGCCTCGGCAATCAGGAGACCGCCTTTCGTAGCGCGTTGGCTGTAGTGCTCCGCAACGAGTTCCGTCGGGACGCCACTTTCACCAGTGCGCAGACGCGTCAACGGTGCCATTGCAACGCGGTGGCTGAGTGCCACCGGGTTCTTCGTGCCGCCGAGCTTGAACGACGAGAAGAGCTTGGGAGCGATCGCAGAAACCATTTCTGAACTTTGGTGCTTGGGGGTGACTTGCTGTTTGCAACGTAAATTGAAGAATGAGGTAAAGTGAGACTTGGAAGAGCTGATTGCCTAACTTTTAGAGTGATGACGTACATGTGACAAAAACAACCTGTAACAACGTGTTCACGTCATCGCCCCGGACTTCACTAAACAAAATGCGCGCCGCAAACAAATGCGGGGAGTGAACAGTCATTCCGTTGGTGCCAAGATGCAGTGTCATGGCCGTGGATGCCACAGCAGCGCGACGCCAACGAATCGAGTGCTGCAATACATAGTCATGTTCAAAAATACGAAATTTCAACGGTAAACGGCCACAACGCTTCCACAAACACCTGCAGCTTTTACCAAAGGAAACCCGTGAGCGAGTTGAGTATTTTGGGGACAAAGCGAGCCACCAGCGCAGAAAACATGAAAACACGTTGTGCTGGTAGCAGCCGTTCTTCCATAATCGTAATACGGAATGGAGCAAGAAACCTCCAAGACATTGTTCTACCGGGCTGTCTACATAGCTGACCGTAGACCGTACTTTCAGCTTGGTTGGACACGTGCTGCGTAGACTGGGTTCCATCGAGTCGCAAAACTAAGCGGTGCCAGAGAATAATGGTTTTGTATTCCTAACATTGCTTCTCAATTGGAAATGTTTTAGTTAGAAAAAAACTCAAATGGAAGGCAGCTTACCGAACAAAACTCCTTACCTTATTTTTATTCAACTTTTATATCAAAAGTTCGCTGCTTTAGCATACTCCATTTGAGCATGATCCCCCAGAACGGTATTTTCTTTTGGTGCCACTCAGGAAAAGTACGAGAAACAAAGTCGCGCGCTGCACGAAGAAGCTCTGAAATTTAGATAGGAACTTTATCTCGTACTAGTAGTATTTGTGCAGA
>JAABLK010000953.1:0-13295 GCA_012295415.1 Phytophthora chlamydospora | reverse complement strand
CAGGGTCCATTGCTGGGGAAGACGCAAAAGACGAAGTGAGCGCTGGACGGCAGCGCGGCGCAAAGGAAAAGCACGAGTCCGACATGTGGGCTCACTCGTACGCCAGTATTGAAGTTTGCAGTGCGTGCAGGCTGCTGGACAAAGCGTGCACTACGGCTGCCACGGTTACACTACTGCAGCTCTTTCGCCTCTTTCGCGGTACTGTTACTCGATGTCAACTTCGTCTCGTGCTGCACCGACGCCTCTGCCCGCTTTGGGTTGGCGTGCATCCAGCTGGAGCCTCCCTTGCCCAGACTTCTCGAGGGCCAACCGAAGCACGTGCTCAACGCCGCGAGGCAAGTTGCCTTTTTCAGGTAAAAGATAAAACTCAATTCATTCAGCACACTCAAGAGCACGAAAGGAAAAAAAAGTAAGCAGCGACCCGAACTGCTGGAGTACAACCAACGAGTGCAACCAGTGTCACGCCACTCTTACGCTCCTCGACAGACCCACGAGATGGTCAGGTTGTCCATGATCTTGTGCACGAACTGCTCCGGGATGGGCTTCTTCACGTAGTCGTCGCTGCCCGCGGCCTCCGGGAACGCCACGTTCATCTCCGAGCTCTTGGACGTGACGAACTGCACCTCGCGACCCTCCCACGAGATGTACACGAGGCAGCCGTCCGTCTTGTCGATGGCCACCAACACAGCCCATTCATTAGTTGTTCTAAAGTTTATAATATCTGTCGCCGAGTGAATATTCATCGGCAACTGAGCAACTGAGACCGAGGATATCGTTTGCATTTTGCTGTTGAGACACATGCGGTGCTCAGTCAGCGCGAACGGAATTTTCTGATGTGAGCAAGATTTTGTGCGCGGAAACGAGGTGAGTCTTGCTGCAGGTTTGCATCGGAAAAACTTTTGCCACACAAGGGGATATGCATTCGTTGTACTCGCTCAGTGGCGGCGGCTGTGCACTCTAGAATCAAGCCGAGTGGAAATGGGTTTGCTGGCCCAAGCCTTGGGACACCCCCGACAAGGATAGGCGCTTGCCTTGCCTCGCATCGATCGAGCCACCTGCGGTGGTGACCCACTACGGTCCTACATGATGAAGACCACCGCGTGGGCGACTATCAAAACCCGTAGGACAGCTCGGCGGCAAAGAGTGGATTTTCCGACGGCAACACCCGCAAGGCAACAGCGTACCGTGCTGTCCCTTATATAGCTGACATTTCTGTCCGTATTCAACCATATAAATGCTACTGTCCTCCTCCCATTGGTCCGATATTCCCGCCCTTACAACCACCCTCCATCATAGGTACATCTCCCGTCTCTCGCCTAGAAATCAGTTGCGTCGGATTTGCCAGCCATCGCTGAAGAGCCTTCACCTGCCCCTCCGCTCATTGCATCTTTCGCCGCGTTTCCGCATCCATACAAGTTGCCCCTTTCAATAGAAGCCCCTCTTCCTCTGACAATCACTCTCACGCTTCCGCACTCATGGCGACCCGGGCGCCCGTGCGGCGTCAGGCCGAGAGCAACTACCTGGACGTGAACCGCGAGGCAGCGCTCAACCGACTCGAGAGCTTCCATGCGTCGGCGCGCGGGCCCTTCGAGCTGCTGCAGAGCAAGTTCGGCTTCCAGCGCAGCAGCGTGGCCAACCAGAAGGAGAATTTGGGCTGCTGGATTACCAACTACCAGATGCGCGTGCGCTCCGAGGCCCCACAGGGAGCAGCCGAGAGCGTCGACTTCGTGACGCGCTCGGCGCTCACCCGCGTGCACAAGAAGTTCTTCAAGAACTACGTCATGTGGTGCAAGTTTCTGCGCACGCCGCAGCGCTGCGCCGACCCGGAGAAGGAGGACACGACGCGCATGGAGAAGGAGCTGGCGCTGTTCCTGCTGCTCTGGGGCGAGGCCGGCAACCTGCGCTTCATGCCCGAGTGTATCTGCTTCATGTACCACAACATGGCGGCTAAGATGGAGTTCCTGGACTCGCTGCCAGATGTGGATGAAGGGTTTTACCTCAATGAGATCGTACGCCCCGTGTACGGCGTGATTGCCAAGATGCGGACGGCCACGGCCCCGCCCGGACATCGCGCGTTCGACCACCAAGACACGACGAATTACGATGATGTGAACGAGTTCTTCTGGACCAACAAGTGTCTGGAATGTGACGAGACGAACGTGGCCAAGATGCTCGAGGTGCACGACCCCAAGACCTTCAAGGAGAAGCGCAGCGTTTTCAACCCCGTGCTGGCCTTCTTCCGCGTCTGGTACTTCCTCGTGGTCTCGTTCCACGTCATGGTGGTGATTTCCTACGTGGCGTACATGGCCGAGGGCGACGACAGCGGCGGGCTGGGCTTCTTCTTCCGCATCTTCGACAGCGGCCACAACAAGATCCGCGCGCACGCCTTCTACTCCATCTTCATCACGGTCTCGGGACTGCTGGCCATGAAGGTGGTCATGCAGATCTGGCTCTTCGGACTCCGACTCTACAAGGACGTGTGGATGGCCGTCGGCGTCTTCTGCCGCTTGTTCTGGCACGCGTTCTTCTTCTCGCTGTTCACGATCATCTTCTTTTCACCCGACGAGACGGCGCTGTTTGGCTCGCTGAGCAGCATCTTGCCTGGTGGTGGCACGGCCGGGTCCTTCTTGTCCATGGGACTGGTCTACATTTTCATTTACTGCATCCCGGTGCTGCTGGCCGCGACGATCCGCGCGTTCTTCCCCAACGCCATTTGGGGCATTCGCATTGTCAACTCGCTGGATGGAACGAGTCGCCAGTATGTGGGACGCAACACGGCCCAGCCATGGAAAAACTACACGCAGTACTTCTCGTCGTGGTTCGTCATCTTCTTCTGCAAGTTCCTGTTCGCGCTGCAGTTCATGATCCGTCCGCTGATGGCGCCGTCCATTGAGATTTACGACATTACTATCGATGACGACGGCGTTCTCCAGTCAGGCCACAACATCATGTTCATCTGCGCGCTGTGGGCTCCGATCTTCGTCGTGTACATGTACGACGCACAGATTTGGTTCATCTTGTACCAGTCGATTATCGGTCTGATCATGGGAAAGCGCATGCACATCGGCCACTACGTGGGCCTAGCCCAACTGAAGAAGGGCATGGCTGGAGCGCCGAAGCAGTTTGACGAAAAGGTGGTGTCTCTCAGGACGAAGAAGCCGAACCCGAATGCAGCTACCCCGGTCCCCGGCGGCGGCGATGGTGGCGAACTCCGTCATCACGACGTTGTGCGCTTGCGTTTCGCTATCATTTGGAACCAAGTGGTGGACAATTTCCGCTTGAACGACCTGCTGGACGACCGTGAGACTGTCATTCTGCAGTACCGCATTCTCAACAAGGGCGAGCGTATCCAAGAGCCGATCTTCCTTTTGGCTGGCAAGTTGTCAAAGGCCATCGAAGTAGCAGCCAAGTCACGCACTAGTAAATGGGACACCGCAACGCTGGTTAAGAACATCGCTACTTCGGATGCGCTGGAAGGCATGAAGAACGGCATGGAGCTTGCCCGCGATATCTTCCATTTGCTGCTCGGCGAGGAGGAGGAAAAGGGTGCCCTCAGTGTACTGGAGTACATCTATTCGTCGCCGGACATCGTGTCTCTTCTTGACTTGACGTACTTGCCGCAGCTAGCGGACAACGTGGTCGAGCTCCTTGCTGTGATCCTCGATATGCCCGAGGACATTACGGCGATTGATACTCTTGAATCTGCACCGGAGGAGCTGCAAATGGAGCTACACGTGCAAGTCGCGCAGGTCGTCGACCGCCTGCGTGCGATTTCACTGACTTTGGAGCTGATGCTGAACGATGACACCGTGTCGCGCAAGCTGCATAGCTGCCGCTTCTTGCAGGCGACGGCCGATCTCGAATTCCAGACCCAGCAACTGATTTACCTGTACAAGGCCGATGCTATGGCGGAAACAGGCCTAATTGCAGTTCACCAAACCGAAGGGCCTGCAACTCCGCCGCCGCGATTTGCCCCGGAGGACTTCATTTCCAGTTGCACCCGCCTGTTCTTCTTGCTCCGCCTGGACGTTGCCAGCTCACTGCCTCGTTGTGAGGACGCGAAGCGCCGCATGGGCTTCTTCCTCCACTCACTGGCGATGGAGATGCCTCGCGTGGACTCGATGGAAGCCATGCCTTCTTTCTCGGTGATGACGCCTTACTACTCTGAAACGGTGCTGTTCACTCTGGACGAGTTGAACGATCCTGTCCACTCGAATGTCCTGTTTGCTGAGGTTGAGAAGAAGCAGAAGGCCAAGGGGTGGACTGAGCTCACCATCATGAAGTATTTGATCACGTTCCACGCCGAGGAATGGAGCAACTTCTTGGAACGCATGGGCGCATCGTCTCTAGATGAAGCGTTGGACATCAACCCGACTGAGGTGCGTCTGTGGGCTTCGATGCGCGGCCAAACGCTCGCCCGAACAGTCCACGGTATGATGCTGTACGAAGACGCAATCCGTCTTCTGCGTTGGCTAGAGGTGTATTCCCTTCATGACATGAGTCTCCAAGAAAAGCTGGAAGAGATGAACCGCATTTCAGCTCTCAAGTTCTCGTACATTACGGGTTGCCAGATCTACTCCAAGCAAGTTGCGAATGGCGATCCCCGTGCGGCCGATATCGACTACTTGATGAAGAAGTTCCCGAGTTGGCGTGTCAGCTTTGTGGATTCGATCACCGAAAAGGACGGCGACAAGGAAATCAACCGCTTCGACTGCGTGCTTGTGAAGGCTGAAGGCAATGAAATTGTCGAGGTGTACCGCTATGAGCTGCCTGGCAACCCAATTCTCGGTGAGGGTAAGCCCGAGAACCAGAATGTGGCGCTGCCGTTCACGCGTGGCGAGTACCTGCAAACGATCGATATGAACCAGGAGCACTACCTCGAGGAGTGCCTCAAGATGCCAAACTTCCTGGCTACTGCTACAAGCACTGGCGAGGAAGTGACTGTTATCGGCATGAAGGAGAACGTCTTCACGGGTCGCGCTTCGTCGCTTGCTCGTTTCATGACGCTGCAGGAGCTGGTGTTCGTGACGCTGACCCAGCGTGTCTTGGCCAAGCCTCTCCGCTCGCGTATGCACTACGGCCACCCAGATGTGTTCGAAAAGTCTTTTGTCGTTACGAGCGGTGGTGTGTCGAAGGCCAGTAAGGGCATCAACCTGTCGGAGGATGTCTTCAGTGGCTACAACGTCACTCTTCGCGGTGGTCTGGTCACGCACGTCGAGTTCATGCAGTGCGGTAAGGGTCGCGATGTGACGTTGAGCCAGATCAACGCTTTCGAGGCAAAGCTGTCAAATGGTTGCGCTGAGAGTTGTCTGAGTCGTGAGGGTCACCGCCTGACTAATTCGCTGGATTTCACGCGCTTGAACTCGATGTTCTACGGTCACTTCGGCTTCTACATCTGCAATGCGTTGACGGTGCTCTGCGTCTACGTGTATGCGTACTGCAAGCTGTACGTTGCGACGCACTCCGAGGTGGAGACCACGGCTATCATGAAAACTGGTAGCCTCGACTCGCTTGCCAGTGTGATGACGACGCAGTATCTGCTCCAGTTCGGTATGCTGACGACGCTTCCTCTGTTTGCGACTCTGTTCGTCGAGTTTGGTGCCAAACAAGCCACTTTGAAGGTGGTGGAATTGATTTCAACACTAGGAATCGTCTTCTACGTGTTCTTGACGGGCACGAAGGCTCATTTCTACGATGTGGCGCTGATTCGCGGTGGCTCCAAGTACCGAGGCACTGGTCGTGGCTTTTCGATTACTCGCGACCCGATGGTGAATTTCTTCAAGGAGTACGGCGTTTCGCACTTCCGTAAGGCCGTCGAGCTGATCGGCGTGATGATCTTGTTCGGAATCTATGGCTCCTTCGACATTGGCGCTGATGCTCTTGAAGACTACTGTGTAACCGCCGACTTCGATTGCGACACGGACCCCGACTTGATTCCCGCCAACATCACGTCACTGTCAGGCTTTAGCGGCAAGTCGCAGAGCTATGGCATTGCTTCCTTTGCTGTGCTGTTCTTGGGCGCTTGCTGGCTGATGGCTCCCTTCGTCTTCAACACGGACGGCTTGGTTCTCCAGAAGTCCAAGGTCGATATCGCGAATTGGTTTGCTTGGATGATGCGTTCTCGCCACAAGGACGACGGCAATGACGAGGAGACTGGAAAGGATGCTAGTAGTGCTGCTGCGTTGCAGCCGAAGGACGGATGGGACGACTGGTGGAAGTCTGATGTGGATTTGATGGTGCCTCTAGGCCCGATGGGCCGCCTCACCTACTGCATTCGGGAGCTGCGCCACCCGTTGGCGACGTATTACGTCTTCCTGACGGAGTTCACGCTCCCATGGCTCGCTCTGCTGTTTGGTGCGATGGGTGCGACGTGGGCGTTGCTATGGTTTGGAAACCGCGTACATCACTGTGTGTCGAAGCACCGCAAGCTCAACTCGCTGACGATTCAAGGCATGTTGTACATGGTGTGCGTCATTGGAGGCATTTTCTTGATTCCGCTGATCATCGGAGCCATGGGTGGGTGGTCCGTGCTCAAGTGCTTCACGTTCTCCATCGCCATGATACTGGGGTTCAACTCGATTGTGCAGTACGCGTTGGCGTTTAACGGTGCCTTTGGGATGGAAGTTGCCATGTGGAGCCCCATGATGGCGCTTGGCTTCCTCATGGACATGATCGTTGGTCTGTTCCTGGTGATCCCGCTTTTCCTGCTGTCTCTGCTGCCGTTCATGCGCATCCTCCAGACGCGTGCGATGTACAATGGCGGCTTCTCGCGTGCGTTGAGCTCCGGCTCCGAGGTGGCTGCCTCGCTGGTTATCCTGCTTGGCCTGATGGGTGGCTTCATCCACGGCTTCATGACGTCGTTCCTGTACACGCTTGGATACATCAATGACCCGGACGACAACTTCATGAACCGGTCGTTCTACTACTTCGTGACCACGAAGCTGTCGAACAACGGTTCGGAAATGCTGAGCTACATGGAGAACGGCTACCTGAAGGTCACATGCGCTGCCATGAGCATCGTTGCTGTGCTCCTGTCGCTGCTTATCGGCCGCGTTCTTGGCCGTCGTGTCAACATGGCTATCGGCGGCAGTCTGATTTTCATTACGCTTGGCCTTAACTTTATCCCCAGCACGTCTACCGTTATTGTGTCGTGCGGCTTGGCAGCGATGGGCACGGCGATGCTGTCGATGAACTACCTGCTGTGGAGCTACGAGATCTGCACCAAGGGCTGGCGCGGCAAGAGTGTAACGATCTTCTTGATGGGGTCGATGGTCGGGTGGTTCGCCCACTCGTTGCTGATGGCAAACACGAACGCGACGACCATCTCGGAGGACTGGGACAACAAGCCCACGAATATGTGGCGCTTCCAGCCCTTGTTCGTTCAGCCCGAGCTGATCCTCGCCTTCTTCGGCGTCCTGTGGTTCGTGCCTGAAAGTCCGGTGTGGCTGCTCGCTCACAAGCAGGAGGAGCCGGCGCGTAAAGTGCTGATCCGCCTGCGTCGGCGGCAAAACGTGAACCCGGAGATCGTGCTGATCCAGGCCGAGCTGGCCCAGAAGACCAGGCAGAACCACCTCATGTTCCGTCTGTCCATCGTGTTCGCGCTGCAGGCCGTCTTCGGTCTCATTATGTCGCAGACGATCCTGATCCGGCGCACGCTCCAGGTGAACGCGGACGACAGCGGCAGTGCCAACAACTACTGGCAGGTCTACTTCGCGCTGTGCTGCGCCACGGGCTTTGCGTTCGGCAGCTTCTTGGTGGACAACGTGCGTCGCAAAACCATCCTGAAGGAGTTCCTGCCGTTCGTGTCGTTGATGGCGTTCACTTGCGGCGTCATTGGCGCCGTGTCAAGCGCCGATGGGGGCCTCGTGCAGACACTGCTGTGCCTGCTTTACATCTCCGCGGGCTTGAGTATCATGAGCGTGACGTGGCTGTCAGCATTGGAGATGTTCCCCGCCTCTCGTCGGCCGTTGTACTGGACGCTCTCGCTCTGCGTGTTCTACTTGGTGCAGATGGCCATCTTCTTCCTGAACCCGTCCTTCGCGCTCTCGAACTTCATCCTGTGTATCTGCTGCGCCGCGCTTACGGCGGTGCTCTTCATGTTCTGCGCCAGTACCAAGCTGGGCGCCATCCAGACCAAGGCCGAGAAGAAGTACCAGCGATCCATGCGCGAGTCGGAGCCCGAGCTAGCGGACATGGCCGACGCCCACGAGCACGACGTCGACGACCTGCACAAGCAGCAGACGCGCATTGCGCAGACGTCGGCGGCGATGAACCGCTCGGCGGGTGTTGCGTCCAACCCGGCGTCCTCGGCCGCGAACGTTAACTTTGGAGCGACCAACCGTGTCCTCGGGTACAGCGGGCCCCCTGCTAGCAGCGCCGCCTCGCACGCCCAGGCCAACGCGTCGCAGTTCGGCTTCAGCGGAGTCAACGTCGACCAGTACGGCGACTCGGTGCGTCCTGGCCCAAACTCCAGTAGCGACAGGGATCACTTCAGCTTCCGCCGTCTCGAGAGCGCCGAGGAGCGGACGACCCGCCCAGGACCCGCGTACGCACTGAGCACGGGGCTCAGCGCGCACGAGAGCTCTCAGGCTTCGTCCAACGACATGTCGGCCACGGCCACCGAGCGTCTTCGACAGATGACGCGCTTGTCGTCCACGTTCGACTTCGAGGCCGAGTTCGAGGCGGAGCACGTGGAGGATCTGCGCCAGGGCCAGATCAGCTACCCGCGCGGGCAGCCCCGCTCTGTGTCCTTCCTGCAGTCGCAGCAGTACCCGGACGCCGACCTGCACGCCGAGACGCAGTCCGTCAAGCTGTAGCTAGAGTTATGAACCATCGCAGCCTGTGAGAAAGCGAAAGAAGGCTGCAGACAAGATAAACACAACACACAAATGCACGTTTCGTTCTATTTATCCGAGCGGACTTTCATGCATAAATGGAAAAGAGGAAGACGCAGTTTGTCATTCTCATGTTCGCGTGATGAAGTGAACACTTTGGATCGAGTGGAAAGGCAGCAGCGATCTGCTGTCAGCATCGCCTGCTGCCATCGAAGAAGCGCTTTGGGCTTTGGCCGACCAGCTTCTTGATCGCTCTTTCTCCATGCAAAGTTTTGTCGAATTCGAGGCATGGAGCCACGGTGGCTTGGCCACCAGCCGACCAGCTTCTTGATCGAGCATCGAAGCGGCCGACCAGCTTCTCAATCGGATCAAGAAGCTGATCGCATCTACATCCCCATGGAACGACCAGGGCGCGTGGATAGGACTTCGGGACACTCACCTCTCACACAAGCGCAACAAGCTCTCGCTCGACAATGCGCCACACCAGCCCAACGTTGAATTTTTAGACGCATACTAGCGTACGTTGTTGGCGCCATCCAAAGAGTCCAGCCAAGTTCGTTTTCTCGGAAGCACTCACGGTGCCGGAAGTGCCGCAAGATGCAACAAGTGAACAAAGCAAAACCTTGGAAACCCATGCCAAACTCGGATTTCCCAACATTTCCACCTTCTTCAAGCCCACCACAACGTCGTGACCAGCTGGGTTCTTCGTCGCTGCCACAACGCGGCGACGCCCACACACGCTCCAAACAGTAAAAACCCGCTTGCCTCGCCAGCTGCTGCAGCCTCCGCTCGGGCGCTTCTTTAGTCGTTACCCGTCGGCTGTCGAGCCATCGGATAAGACAGGCCGCCTCCGCCTCTTTGGCGTGCCTGGGTAGTTTCGCATTCCTTGCGCCTTGCGCTTGAGGCCGGCCGCCGTTCATTTCCCGCTCGATAGACTCGTTGGCACCACAGCTCAGCTCAGGATGGCGTCGCGATCCGCAGTCCTAGTGGCAATTCTCGCCCTAAGCTTGCAGCTCTCCGTGATTCACGCCCACTGGGAGGCCAGCTCGTCGTCCGAATGCTGCTCCACTTGCATCGGCAAGACGTCGGACGTGCCGTACAGCTACGACCCCGTGGTCTTCGCGCAATGCACCAACGTCACGAACGGCATCTGCTGCTTCGACTGCGGCAGCCTAGGCGACCCGAGCTACGGCGACACGGTTTCGTACGGAGATGACGGCGTGACGGCAGTGGCCAAGGCCGGCACCTACATCTCCTTCACGTGGAGCGACGTGGTGAACGTCACGTACGTGTCGCTCAAGACCGGCCAGAAGAAGACCGTGACCCCCACCGTCTCGGACACGGCAGCCACCAAGAAGTCCGATACGTTCCTCATCTGTGCCAAGGCAGCGGGAACCATTTACTTCCGTGGCTGGGGTAGCGACACCTGTCGTGAAGCGTCCACGGAATACTCCGTCACGATCGAAGCCAGTGATTCCAGCGACGGAACGTGCGATGCCGACGACGTGCAGGTTACTACAGCTTCTAGCTCCGGTGGATCGAGTTCCGTGCCGGAAGATGATACTGTAGCAGACTGCAACGCGCAGCGTGCGAGTGTACAAACTGTGGATGGCACACGCACCTGTGTGTGCGTGTCGGACTGGTCGAACCCGCCTGAGTGCGACCAGTGGCCTGTGTGGAAGTGGCTCGTGACAGTTGGAGGTGGAGTGGCTGCGCTCTTCTCCATTGTCGTCTCGGTGCGTGCGTTTCTGCAGGGTCGCAAGAAGAAGCAGGAGGCTGAAGACCGCGAGAACTTCGCCCCCATGGGCAACAAGAGCGACGTCGAGACGCTCGAAGTCACCCCTGACAGCGGCTACCATGGAGCCCCGATGGCCCCGTTCAAGTACGACCCGGAGGCGGACCGGACGCCCGGAGGCAACCGCAAACCCGACGACCGCGAGTTCACGTTGTGAGCTTCTTGACAAACTGATAACGTTATATCGCGGCCAGGCAGCGAACTAGTTAGCTTTGAACCCCCCAAATTTCCATGTGTCTCCTGTCGACACCGCTCTCAAGTGCCAACCAGCGGCACAAGACAAGGCACAGACACCCCGAGATGAACTCCTATGTGCAATATACCCCCAGTTCTTTTTGACGGACAACTTCAGTGTTGATGACGTGAAGAGAATCACCATTGCAAGATGGAAATCTCATTCTACAGTTGGAAGGAACGAGCGAAAAGAAACCACGAAATCCTTGTGGAAACAGTTCTGTGGCAATGCCATCAGTGGATGTTCAGTGTTGTGGAAGAGCGCCGCGCCATTCCAACCCGATTCAGGCTTTTCGATCCAAAGTGAGACGAATATGGACATCGCAGCGGCAAAGAGACCAGCACCACGAGCGAGGGGCTATCGTTATTGCCAAGAAGCACTATCCGATGTCCATCGCTGATTGTGTGTGCTGTAGAATCACAAATCCTAGAAACGAATCATTGCAAACGAAGCCAATTCCTTGTTGCTGCCTGCATGCATGGCCTCGAGCGAGTTTGCCGCCCGACATTCCCCACAAGTCAAATGCGCGAGAAGTGACCTGGAGAAGTCAGCCTCAAACCATTCCCCAGCCTCCAAGCATAGGGCGCCAGCAACGCCACCGCCGGACTGACAAGGCAGCAGCATCGTCATTTCGACAGGTGTCCCCGCCTCTTTATATTCACTCGTAGTGCTTTTGTGTTCGTGCGCTCGTCTAGTAACTAACACCGCAACTCGCGCCTCACTTCTCAACTCGGTGACACTCGAGCAAACCGATCAGGGTGGCCTTCCGACCGACGATGTTAACGCTATTCCTGGTCTTGTCGGTCGTGACGCTGGACGTGGCGAACGCCCATTTCGAGGCGCTTGCGGCCAGCTCGTCCAGCGAGTGCTGCAACACGTGCATTGGCAAGACGTCCTCCGTGCCGTACAGCTACGACCCCGTGGTTTTCACGGACTGTACCAACGTGACAGGAGGCGTGTGCTGCTTCGACTGCGGCAGCCTGGGCGACCCGAGCTACGGCGACTCAGTTTCGTACGGAGACGATGGAGTGACTGCAATGGCCAAGGCCGGCACCTATATCTCCTTCACGTGGAGCGACGTAGAGAACGTCACGTACGTGTCGCTCAAGACCGGGCAGAAGAAGACCATCACCCCGACAGCCACCGATACAGCCGCGAGCATGAAGTCCGACACGTTCCTCATCTGTCCAAAGGCGGCCGGCACCATCTACTTCCGTGGCTGGGGCAGCGATTCCTGTCGCGAGGCGTCACCGGAACACTCGATCACGATCGAAGCGAGCGACTCCAGCGAAAACACGTGCAATGCGGACGACGTACAAGTTACTACCGCTTCTAGTACCGGTGGATCGGGCTCGAGCTCGATCCCAGAGGACGACACCGTGGAGAGTTGCAATATGCAGCGAGCGAGTGTACAAACTGTGGATGGTACGCGCACTTGTGTGTGCGTATCGGACTGGTCGAACCCGCCCGAGTGTGACCAGTGGCCCGTGTGGAAGTGGCTGGTGACTATTGGAGGTGGAATTGCTACGCTGTTTTCCATTGCGCTTTCGATCCGCGCCTTTGTCCAGAGTAAGAAGAAGAAGCAGGAGGAGGAGGACCGTCAGATGAACATGGCCCCGAAGAAGAACGACGACGAGTACAAGGAGAACCTGGCCCCGATGGGCACCAAGAGCGATGTAGAATTGGCAGATTTGACGCCCAATAGCGGCTACCACGGCGCGGCGACGACTCCGTCCAAGGAGACGGAGCGCACGCCTGGAGGCACCCGGAAGCCCGACGAGCGGTTGTTCTCGCTCTGAGCAGAAATTCCAGTCAGATAATATCTTTATTCGCCATCTCCGGCACATGTGGATCGAACAAGTTGAAGTATTCCTCACCTTCCTAAACGTTATGGATCTCGTCCCACTGCCTTGGCCATTGCCGCCTCGAAGATGAAACTTGGTCTCTTTGGCTTCATCTGCACTTCATGTAACACCACCAGACATTTGCTGTTTTGCCGGTGGCTCATGAGTTGCAGAGGATCTGTGCAGGCCATCCCTGCCTCGCCGAACCCAAAAGATCCACATGCACGATGCTGATCTTGAATGGGTGCAATCAACCAATGCCCAAAGATGTTCACATTGTGATCAGTGCCCTGCAGTCGGTGATGCCTCCCGCTCCACTCGGTTCATACAACAACAACCATTGCTCTTCTTCGAACCAAGTGCAGCCAGGATGGTGTAGCACGGTCAAGTTGAAGCTGCACTTTGAAAAGAAATAAAGATGTGTAATACTTACAAATATGCGATCATGTATTACTCCACAATTCACTTTCCCACGCTTCGTCTTAGAACAGAGCGAAGACAAAGGCACTCGCGATGGTCACCAGCACCGTCGCACCAGGCAGCATCGTCCGAACAGCCGAGTTCGGGTTCGATCCCGAGGACGACGT
>JAABLK010000952.1:0-13297 GCA_012295415.1 Phytophthora chlamydospora | reverse complement strand
GACTTCAGCTCTCCATTCTTCAATCGACGGACGACGTGTGCCCGACGAGCAGTGCGGGCACCTCTCCAACGCGTTCACGTAACAGAAGCGGTCTTCGTCCCAGCACGTGTTGTGGAGGTCCTGGCGCAGCGTGCCCAGGCCATATCGACTGCGCGAAGACTCGCGCCGTCTCAAGACAGCATCAAAATCCGGTTCGACTTCCAGCGGCGGATGAAGGCGTTCCATGACAGTCGCAGCGAATCCTCGCGAGCCCCATCGACAGGCTTCCCGCGCGAGGCGCGGAAGCGGTGAAAGCGCTCGCGCATCTCACTCTCGGGCGCGGGGTTCACCGCGCCGCGGATGTCGTACAGCTCCCAGCGCGCCAGTTCGATCTGGATGCCGTCGCGGGTGCTCGTCGGGCTCTTCTCCGTCGCCATCTCCGTTGCTTGAGCGTCGCGAGGCCGATTGCGTTGTGGGACCTCGCTTGCGCCGAAGACTCTCGGCGCCTTGGGAACGTGCATGGGCGCACGTTCGAGAAGCTGCAGACGCCGACGTTCAGCCATCACTGCGTCCTGGTCCCCGTCGTCTTGTCCCAGATAGCTGTAGCCGTAGTCTCCTCTTGTCTTTCTTTCTTTGTATGTTTCTCTTAGCGGGCGGGTGTCCGCTACCTCAAGTGGGGGGTGATGTAACGGGGCGACCCCCCCCCCGTTACAAAAGTAGGTAGAAGTCACAGTCCAAACAGGCTGTGACTTGGCACTCTGTCATTGGACAGAAGTCGCCCTTTAGTATGCATATTAGCCAGTTAGCGTGCAGCACCTCAACCGGTGGCTGACAGCTAAGCTCGGCTTAAGTACGGTTTTTCAGCCGTACTTTAATATCACTCAGAGTCAATTTTGCATATAATTCCACGTGTCTTGGCCTAACGTCCAAGACATTGCTTCCTCACAACAACAGCGAAAGCTTACGTATCGGTAGCCTTTGGCCCCGTTACACAGCAGCGTCGCGACGACGGCCTCGCCGGTCACCGCGGCGAGGCGATGGAGCGCCTTCCACTCGATCGTCGTGAGATGAGGGAAGCTCGCGTGCTCCAGGGTCTCGCCGGAATCGTCCATACCCAGTACTTGACTCATCGTGCTCTTGGTCTCGATCTTGGTCGTTGGAAGGACTACAAAGTGCTACCAGGTGTGACGGGCCAGGTGTGTCCGTTACTAGCGCACACTATTAGATGCGAGGAAGCGCGGAGAGACTCAGCAGACTGAGTCTAAGTATGGGCTTGGTGGCAAATTTAACTCTGTTTTGTGTTAGTGGCCTTCGGAGCCACTCAAATGCAAACTGTCTCCTGATTGGTTGAAATGGGTTCCCACTTTCAACCAATGGCAGGACGACACGAAGCACACGCTATCCGTGTGCTTATCTACCTATTTTTGTCTCTCTGTCTACCTACTTATGTAACTCTTGTCTATCTACTTATGTAACTGTAACCAGCCCGTTACAGAAAGTCATTGCTAGGGAGCTCGATTCGCTCACTGCCAACAAGACGTGGAAGCTGGTACCGAGACCAGCACACCAGCGCCCGATCGGTTGTCGCTGGGTGTTCGCACTGAAGCACAACGAAAGGGGCGAGGTCCTTCGTCATAAGGCTCGTCTGGTCGCCGAGGATTTCTCACAACGCGACGGCATCGACTACGAGGAGACGTACGCGCCAGTGATTTACCTGAACTCAATCCGAGCCAAGCTGGCAAAGTGCGTGGCTGAAGGATGCAAGATCGAACAGAGCGACGTCGACACCGCGTTCCTGTATGGAAAACTCGAGAAGGAGATCTACATGGACCTGCCTGAGGGACTTCAGGAGTTGCTCACTCTGGCTGAGGCCCAAGGCGAAGACGACGTCGTATGCCTGCTGCTGCAGAGCCTGTACGGACTCAGGCAAGCATCTCGTGTGTGAAACGAGACGTTCGACAAACATCTCAAGGACATGGGCTCGACGCAAGACGACGCCACGGTGATCTACGAGGACAACCAAGGTGCCATGGCGCTGGCGAAGAACGTCGGCTACCAAGCGCGCACAAAGCACATCGACATTCGCTACCACTTCATTCGCGAGAAGGTGACAAGCGGTGAGATCGAGCTGGTCTATATAGAGTCCAAGAACCAACTCGCGGACTGCCTGACCAAGGGTCTGTCGACGAAGACGCTGCGCTACCTAATGATGGCCAGCAACGTCGGACCCAAGCTCGAGACGTCAATTTGAGTGGGGGTACTGTGATTGCACTTCGCCGTCACTTCGTTTGGGTTCCTACCGTAGCAGGCACGTGGCCTGAAGGAGCATAAGTTGAAGTGGGCCGAATGGCGCGATCTTATTGGATGATCCCCTTTGATTGGCATGGCTATTGCCGGGATGAGGGTGCACCTATCCTATCTCAATACAAAGATCAAGTGTAATCCTCCACCGTGTCCGTTAGAAGCAAGCGTGTCCGTTGCAATCTGTGCCTCGGACGTGCATGTGATTAGGAGGATCGAGGAGGGCGTAAGGGGGGGGGTAGGAGAGAGCTAGCAAAGCAAGACAAGAACAACTAACTCAATCCAACTCATTTTCGGATTTCATTCCTGCCTCACACTCGCCTGCAAGCCTCGCCCGCAGACTACACTCTCAATTTCATGTTCTTGTCGAACATGTCGAAAATAGGAAAGTGTCGAAAATGTTTTCGCTAATAAGGCCAAACATTGTCAAAAACGGTATGACTGGTGTTTGAGGGCAGCACATCGAAGTCAGCATCCGAACCAGTATTTTGTAGACCCCATGTCGTGGGCCATGGGCCATAGGGGCCTATAGACTTTGATGGACTGCCCCGCCATTCTATCACCACAAAAGTCGCGTGGGGCCATCACATGGTCGCCTGCAATAGGCTGATGAGTCAACACAGTGATGGCGAGTAGTTCCTCTCAGCCTGACCTCACGCAGGTTTTGGTTTTCCCAGTCGACTGGTCGGATTACAACAGGAGCAAGTCCAACCGCTCGAGATGCTGACGGTATGGTATTCCGTCTGGCGTCGTGATCCTCCATCTGCCGATGTGAACCTGCCCGCGGAAGCAGCTCCTTGGATGGGCGAATGCCAGCAATGGCTCAATCCACGTTAGTCATCTTGCTGGGACGACCCAACCTGCAGGATCGACGGCATCTTCGTAAAGCAAGGTGCCTAAAACCGGACAGCGATGTCTTCATGCGCGTTCCCCTCTCGGGTTTGTGACCAAGTGTCGGGTGGCGGTGTCTAGTTCGCTCACGGACATCCAAGCATTCGAATCGTTGCCAAAACAGCGCGACGGTCAGCGAGATACCTTTCGCCATGAACCGACACAGTACATCGAGCTCGCGTGCTAGTTGCTGCGTTGCTGGGGTGTCTGAGGTATCGCGTAAGTATCGTTCCTTATCCAATGCTTTGCCTTCTAGCCAACTCTGTACATCGTGGGCATCCTGTCCTGCTCTGTGTGCCATAGATTGGCTTCTGGATGAAGAAACACTGATAAAGGCTCCGCTATTCATTGGGGCCTCCGTTGTCGCGGTGCGCAGCAAGTCAAGGTGCGACGATTTTTTTACTTTCGCTTTGCCGATTTACTTCCGCTGACAATTCGATGCTGTATGGACATCCTGACGACGAGTCTACATTGCTTGGACCAGTTCTGACGTGCTGGTGAGTAAATGCTATGGTCGTGAGGGTCTGTCTGTATGAAGTACAAGGTCTCCTTGCGAAGGATGGACGAGGACGTGCTGCAACGATCGCGTTTATAGCGGATATGCATGTGCAAGAGAAGTCGAGGGCTGGAAGCAGGATCGATCGCCCCCACCGTTCTGCGCACAACCGAGCCAGAGAAGTGCTCGAGTCGCAAGCACTTGGCATTCTCGGCTTGCAGACTGCAAGTTGCAGAGAGCTTCACAGCCAGGTGCTCGTGATACGCCGATTCGTGCTCCTCAGGCTGTGCAAACGGCAGATGACGACACGGTGGCAGAAAAAGATATTCCGGGCTTTGGATCAGCGAAGCTGTGGCACCACGCCCACGCTAGGTTCAAGGAGCATCCTCCTGGTGGACCGGTGGACCCACCATGCATCTGACGCACCCCGAAAGCTGCTTGTACCCTGGCTGTATATTCTTGCGCCGCGCTGCCGGCAGCTCATTGCGCGAAGAACACGTACCAACTCGTCCATGTTGAGACTCTCGTCTACTCGACTCGAGAGCGCAGCACTACGAAGACCGGCATCACTGATCGACACGCATTACCAATCAAGATCCACATACGCGTTTAAGTACTACTTCGTAAGTAGTTGACGATTCAGCAGCAGCCGTGTCACTCTGACGGAGGAGTGCTACCTTCGGCTGCTACCTTCGGCTCCGTTCTGACGGGACTCATCCCCCAATTCTACGTGAGAGGTATCACAAGTCACGAGTCACCGCGCCAGTGTCAGTCCCTGGGATCCCCGCCACAACGTTTTCACCCGCGACGGCAGCAGAAGCCAGCCCAGCCAGTCGAGCTAGCGCCATGACTGCCCCGCTACCTGCGTGCTCCGCCGTCTTCCAGCGCCAGATCTGCCCGCACACGCAGCTCTTCGCGAAGGAGTACAAGCGGTGAGTGTTGTTTTTCGTTATCGAGCTATCGCTTTGACACACTTTAAGGACGGAGTATTTGTTGTTTGAAGATGTGCCTAAGCTTGGGGTATGAGGGTCTGATCTTGTATCGTCTTGTTTTCTGTGAATCATCATCAATTGATGGCGTCCGCGGGCTCGTGCGTCCAGGAGCAACCGGAGTCGTGGCAATAAGGTCGGTGGTTCGATGTCCTAAGGCTCACCTGCGCTCCACGGCTGTACATACTAACTCTAGGAGGGTGTTCGTCATGCTGGCGCGGAATTGCTGCAGATCCTACGGTATGTTGATCCCGCAAGCTACGAGCAAACTCATCAACGACAAGACTAACCAATAGTATTGTGCTGGCTGTAAAGGTGCTTCCCGCATTGCTGCCCTTACCACGTGGACAGAAGTTATTGCGGGTCTCCTGTCGAAGTGCTGGTGCAGTGTGCTTCTCCGCTGGGCGCTTCTCTTCCTTCAGGCCAAGCCGACCAAGATCTGGACCCGTCATTCCACCTTGCCAACGCGTTCGTCTTTGCTCGCTTCGAATCCGAGAACGAAGACGCGCTGCACGACGGGCCTCATTCTCTGCGCGACCTCCGCAGTGCCTCACAACACGACGAGGAAGTTGGGCCATTGTGGATCGAGGGCATCCAGAAGTGGCAATCGGGCGGCTCTCAAACGTCCAGGAACTCGAATCGCTTCGCACCGACCACATTTACGTTGAACGGCCAGCCTTTTGACAAGTGGTATCACCACTGGGAGAGCGGCGCCAACAGATCGCAGCGCGCTACGAGGCACGCACTGAAGGCCTACGTGTTTTACCCCAGCTCGGTTAACCTGCGCTCGTTGAGGCATTTCCAGCAGAGCTCTGGTGTGCAGCAGGAGCAGATAGTGGATGCAACGCTAGAGCTGCTTTGTGTCGTGTCTTCTCCGCTCTTCACGGTGACTTCGTATCGCCGGTCATCCTCGAATGCGCCTGCAGCATCGGTCGACATTGCCCCCGCTGAGCGGTCGGGTGAAATCGATAGAGCAGCATTACGTGTGCATCACTTCGGGATGAATGAAAGTCAACGAGAGGTGAGGCATCAGCAGGATCACGACGCATCTCGAGATCACATCCTTCGCAACCAAGACCACAGTCACATTCACACTAACCAAGTCTTGCCACCACTGGAAAAACAAAAGGAGAAAGCGGCTGCTCCAAGGAGCAGCCAGAGGTTCTCGGGTTCTCACCAAGCTCGTCAAGCTCGCCAAAGGGAAGAGTATCTCGAGTTACAGCTGTTGAGCCCAGAGGAAGCTGCGCAGTCGGCGCCTTTCCTACACAGCCAAATTCAGTCCCGCGAACCGAGACTCGTGTTTGACAGGAAGAGGCGCAGAGCTGGCAGCTATCAGTGTCAAATTGATCCGCCCAGCAGGAACGGTGGTATCCAAGTTGATGATGGCAAGTACCAAGGGCCAACGCTGCACCGCGGGATTGCGTCGAAAGCGTTCGTCGATGAAGTTGAATCAACCACCAGGACAGTCGGTATCTCACCGTCGTCCATGGACCCGATGAGAGCGATGGCAAAGGGAACAAACGCCTTTGATTCACAGTCGAAGGCGCTTCAGCGTCCTCTCGAAAGCCGCCAAGCTACACTTCATCAGCTGACTGATCTCGCCGTCATTCACTTCGTCGCCTCCCGAGCTACAGCGAAAAGCGTAAGACGAGGTTCTTCCGACCTACCAACGATGTTGGCGGTGGCGATCGCAGCGTTCTGGGGGTATGATCGTGGCGAAGCAGTACAGCTGGCTAATGTGGTATTCGCTGTGGCTGGTGGCAGTGGGGACTCCAATGCAACGAGATTTCAGGGCCGCAACGAGGGTTCCTCTTCCGAGGAAGTTCTACAGGCACTGGCAAGGGTTTGCATATGGACGTTATCGCCTGAAAACCTCGAGTGGATGCAGAACTTGCTGGCTGCGTGCTATCTTGTGATTCGTAGTTCCAGCGTGAGTTCTTCTGCTGGTGCCGAGGAGGAGGACGAAACGCATCTTCGTTCAGCCTTCTTGACGTGTGCTGGACATTGCTGGGTCAGACTCGACGAGTTCCTGCAGATTCATCAAGCGACCCAGCCTACGATCCGACGTGTAAGGGACTTGACCGACGCGGTGGTAGGATTCGTGTACAGTGATCCTGCACTTGAAGGACTGCGTCCTGAGCTGCGAGGCGTTCTTCAGAGATCTGCCGCATTTTTCGATAACAGCATTGGCAACATGAGCAGTACTCATGACTGCGGCTGGAGCCTTGTGCTTTGGCGGCAATTCGTAGCAAACGTGGAAGGAGGCTGTACGGTACGTGCATCAATCATGCGCTGAACACCATAGTAACTCGTATGCTCATACGGTGTGTATTGCTTTCCGTGTCCTAGAGAAACCAATACCCAGGATGCGGTTTCCCGGCACCGAGTCCCAACGCACCGCCAAGCAGCTGGACAGGCGAATGGATGCTCCAGCCTGGCAGTCTGGCAGTCGACGCTCGTGGCGGAACCCTCTTGGTGCACGAAGATGCCAGCTTGTATCGCGATGTTCCTGCACTGTGGACTTCGTGCCGCCCAATAGCGCAGCTGCTGCGCCTGAAGCTCACAGTCGCGGGGGATTCCCTGTACTTCCTTTCGGTGCGTGGAGTCTCGCAATGCTCACATGTATACTTGCTGCGACAAACAACTCATGATTCGTGCATTTGTTCGTGCTACACAGTTGCGAGAAGACGGCAGAGCTTGGACGCAGCTTCTCTGCGATGGATGTGTGCATTCCGCTCCGTTCAATGCTGCTCCAGATCTCGTTTCGAGCTGTATTGGAGGCGATTACATTGCATATCGCCTAGAACAAGCCTCTTGGAACACCACCAACCGTATCGTTGACCGCACACGTGCAGGCCAGTCTGACCATGACCCGATTTGTCTCGAGTTTTACTGGTGGTCGAGAGGTCCAACACAAGCCAACGCCCCACTTGCAGCTTTCCGAGCCGTGGTGACTTTGAAGATCAGGGCGAATAATGCGCTCATCGAAGGGCAAGTGTGCTTGGAGCGCGGGTTCGTCGAGCAAGACGTGCTGGCTGCGGCATTCACACCCCGTCTGGAATGTTGGTCTCCGCAGGAGCGTGTTGATGCTGTGACCGACTGGAAGCCGTGGGTATCTGTGCAAGGCATCTACACACGAACTCGATCCCAGGGCTATGCGAATGGAATGAGCGCGTAATTGGAGTTTGTGTCTAATTAACTGTGGAGCTGCTCCTTGTGCGGGTTCCATGCACTCAACGGTGGTGCTTGAGGCCATCGCTTTCGTTTATGGGCGCTGCCGGGTCAACAATCAATTGCCAGAACAGCAAGCAACCAACTCAATTCTTACGCACTCGCAGCTTCATCTCCTGGTTTCGCTTCGTCGAGCTGATCCTGAATCAACCCGACCAGCGCGCTGCAACCTCGTGCAGAGGCTGCCTCCAAAATGGTCTCCACCTTCAGCGCACTGCAGTTTTCCACCATAGCTTTCGCGGTCGCAGCATTGTCATTCGACACGACATCTTCAAGCACGAGCTCGATTGTGAGCGAGTCACAGTTCTTGAGCAACAGCTTCACCATTTTTGGCTGGCCTCTCATCGCAGCTTCAGCTGCTGCGTGAGCAATGGTGCTTGGCGTGCACCGCTTGACCAGCACCTTCACTATGGTGATATCGTTCCTCACCATCGCGCACCTTAGCGCCGGACAAACTGCGTAAAACCCCCTTCGGTCGGCCAGCAGCGTCACCACCTCTACATTGCCGTTCAGCACGGCAGCCTTCAAGGCACAAAACACGCTGTGCATTTTCACAGGATCCTTGGACGGTCGATCTTCGCACGCATCAAGCAGCAATTGCACTGTCGCCGCATGGCCGGCATATGCTGCATGCTCCAGGGCAGAACCAACTTTGTCTGAGTCGACTTTCTCGAGCAGGACCCTCACCACGGTGGCCTGACCGTGGGTTGAGGCAGCAATGAAGCACGGTTGATGGTCTCGGCGTCACTTGTAGCAAGGAACTGGTTGACGATATTAATGTCACCATTTCGTGCCGCGCGAACCAGTAAGTCCTTGATTCGGTAATGCTTGGTGCGAGCAACCAGCACTTGCACAACGTCAAGGTGGCCGCCTCTAAGAGCTCTGCAAATGGGGACAGTCGTGTCCACCAAGGTGTGGAAATCTTCTCTGAGCAGCAGCTTCACGAGCTCAACATGCCCATTCGCCGCAGCCTCATCGAGGGCAAGGCTGATGTTGGTTCGACTGATCCATGCTGTATGCGTCTACTTGTGGCGATTGATTAGGAACTCGATGACGTTGGTGTCGCCATTCACTGCAGCCGGAAGCGCTTTGTGAGCGACACAAACCTCACGGTAGTTGGAATTAAGCCACTTGACCACGTCGAGGTGTCCGTTCCCAGCGGCGCCGACCAAGGCGTCCACGGAGCAGCCTTCGGTTCGATCCGCATGCAGTCGCTGAACGATGTCGAGTCGGCCGTTTGCTGCGGCGCCATCCATGGCAGCAACAGTCCATGCACGTGAAGCCCCGTAGTTCTGAACCATGAGCTGGAGATCGTTGGCGACGGCGCAGTCGATGGTCGTCGGGAGCAGCAAGTCGGTCACCTTCTGGAGGACGTGGGGGATACTTCGAAGCTCAAGAGGAAGCGCCAGCGTGACGGTGAGCAGCGGAGGTGTCTCCATTGTTGCGTTGGCAGGGCAATGAGTTAATGTTGGTGAGGGCGTGGAATCCCTGCCGCAGGATGGGCACCTTCCTGTCTAGCGTCATCTTCGAGGGCAAGAATCAGCTTGACCGACGAGGATTCGAAGGCCTACAGCGATACCATGATACCTATACGTATGCGTAGGGGTTATAGAGATCAAAGGGCGGTGGTCACCATGTATGTCTCTGTCCATTACGCTTTCAATCAATACCCTACACTACTGTGTTGGTCTGTGCTTAGCGACGTGCGTGGTGGAAGCGGCCACGTTCTCCTCGGCGTCTTCCGTGGTGACCGGCGTGCGCGAACCACCCGCGGCCTGGGAAGGACGAAGGCGCATCAGCAGCATCTTGACGGCCGTGACCCGCCTTATCCGGCGAGGCGGCTCGGAAGGCCTCGCGCACGGCCTCCCGCTCCTTCATCCACTCTTGCACTTGAGGTGGCTCCATTCCTGCGAACTCGTCGGCAAACGGAGCGTCGCGCCCCATTCCGCGGTATTGTCGGCTCCGAGCAGCAGCAAAAGCCCGGAGTTGCTCCCCCGTCAGTTGCTGGCCTCTGCGCTGGAAGCGACCAAACCGACCACCGCGGTTCTTGGCTTCTTCACCGGAAGCTGCAGTGGGAGCACCGGAATATCTCGGGGTGCGTTGCGCTTGACGAGCAGCGAGCCTCTCCTTGACTTGATCTTCCGTCAGCGACTGGCGTGAGCGCCAACCTCCACGGAAACCGCGACCAGAGCTAGCCCCAGGCGCTTGGATCTGCTCCTCCGCGAGAGGTTGGCGACTGGAGACACCGCGTCGGCCGCCTCGACGCGAGGCTTTGGCCGCGCGGATCCGTTGGAGCTCCTCTTCCGGCAACGGAAGATTGGCCGCAGCCGTGCTGTACAGCAAAGTGCTGCAAGCGGGCGGTGGTGCTTGGCACAGGAGGCGAGTGGACAGGGTGGTGGTGGCGCGCTGCATGCTTTCAAAGGAGCAAGTTGCAAAGTGCGCAAGCGAGAGCCCTGCCAGTCGAGACCACCATTCTGGTACCAAGTTGAAGTGTCCACACTCATTCCTGGCTGCAGTCACGCAATGTTGATGGTCGTTTGACACTCTCGTCACAAATGGCACATCTCTTTCCACCGAAGTGCGTCGATGTTTCCCGACGGTGGTCACTTCCCAATTGTCCTCTTCGACCACAATGCACCGCGCCGCCAAGTGCTTCTCGTCCCGGCTCACGATCGCCTCGCGCCGCCTGCTGCGCCCGCAGCGCGTGGTGTTCTTCAGCAGCGAGGTACCCCAGATGGGCAAGCGCCTGACACCCGAGCAGCTCGCTGAGCGCCGCGCCAAGCGGGCGGCAGAGCGCCAGGTCGCTGCCTCCGACGCCAAGGAGGACAAGGGCGACGCGCTGTTCATCGAGGGCTCCGTGCGCCCGTACCGGCGGCACTACGTCATTGTGGAGCCCGAGAGCACGGACCCGAACGCGTGGCCTGCCAAGCTGGAGCGCTCGCCCGAGCACCTCCTGAGCAAGTACATGGACGCGCTGGTCAAGCTATATGGCGGGGACATCAACGAGGTCAAGAAGAGTCCGCTGCTCGTGACGGCTGCTATCCCGTACACGGGCATGTGCAACGGCGGCCTGCGAAACGAGAGCGCCAAGCTGGACGAGAGTTCGGAGGAGGGAGCGCACGATATCCTCGTGTTCCCGGACTTGGTGCGCGTGCACAACGTGGTGCCGTCACAGGGTAAGTTGCTGTTGCGTAGGATTAATGGGGGGGTTGTGTGGCTAATGATGTGCTTTTTGTGACGTTGTTGGCAGTCTCGACGTTGGTTAGCAAGTCGTTGGAGAAGGACCTGGACCTAGTGGCGTTGCTGCAGCAAGAGTGAGTGGGGAGAAGCTGTTGCTGAATGAGACGATTATGCGAGGGAGGCTAACGGTTTTGCTGTGGTCGCGGACTCGTTTCGACTGCAGGAACTTGCAGTACACGCACATGGAGACGGAATACCACATGATGGTGTGCGGCCACGCTGCCAGGTACGATGGCGTCGTATTTCTTCCGAAAGTTGGGTGTGTGTGGAGTCTAACGTCGAATAAATGCTACGGCTTGCACCACAGAGACGAGCGTTGCGGTTGCAAGGGCCCGGAATTGCTGCAGTGGCTGAAGGACTCGGCGCCGAAAGCGAACAAGCCGCTGAATCTGTGGACGTCCAGCCACTACGGCGGCCACCGGTACGCCGCAGCCTGCATCGTGTACCCCAGCGGCGACTGGTTCGGGCTTCTGAACAAGGAAGACAGGGCGAAGAGCATGCTCGAGGCCGTGAATGACGAGGATCCGCTGCGAGTGTACGAACTGTGGCGCGGTCGTATGGGCCTCACCGCGCAAGAAATGCACCAGGCTGTCAAGGAGCGAGTCGAGACCCCCGACGCAGTCGCTGAAAACGCGTAAGATCCTGGTGTGCCATCGCCGTTTCCTGGGTGATTTTCGAACATAGATCCATATAAAACTCATTTACCTTAAGCAGTGGAAGCCTTTGCTTGAGCAGAGCAGTACAGATTGAGTTAATGCTGTGAAGGCGTGGACGAGTTCTCGACTGGCTTACCGACAAGAGCCCGATGATGAGGAAGAAAACTTCTGAGTCATCACGTAAACCAGAGCAAGGTAGGTGGCAACATTTTTCCTCCGAGGTGGCCTAGAAGTTCACTACTTGTGCTGCGTAGATCGACACCGACAAGGTTGGCCAGTGGCGTAATGTAGCTCTTCCTCAAACGTCAGCGCAGCGCATGCGGATATCAAGCTGTGGGCTCATATCGCCGTGACCAGCGCCAGCCGGAGCGTCTGTTTACCACCACAGAGATCAACCCAACGAATGCAATCCAGCGAGAGGCAGCTGCGCTCGCTAACGGCACCGGCAGCATTTTGCTGGTGCTCGTTTCGCCCCCGAGCAATGAAAGCAAGACGGTCAAGTCCTTCTTGAAGTGCTCGTTTGCTGCATGTCTTTGCAACTTTCAGAGCGATGCACCGAGATGTTGTCACTTGGCATCTCTGGGAAGCCATTGCTGGCTGGGACCTCGAAGCTCCTGTCCACAGGAGGACGACCAGGACGCGAGGCGAGACGCTGCAATGCGCTGGTCTCGCCGATAAGGTGAGCTCCAGCGCCACAGCAGGGCAATCGCTGGAGCTCGCCAGCTGGCCCATCCGAGTTCAGCACCATGACTGGGCGTTTGTATGGATCTCCCTTCTTTTTCGAATTAATCGCCGCACACAAGTGGACTGCAGGTATTGCAGCAACATGATCTGGTGGCGTCCCGAGCAGGACGCGCAGGGCCACCGCATCGACAAGCCGAGCGTTTTCGGATCAATACATGTAGTGCGGGAATGTTCACGTGGCGCCGTCAATGGCCAGCCGCATCGCCGATCGCCGCGCGGCTCACCCATCAGCCCAGCGTGTTGAAACTGTCCGCCTGCCTCCTTTTCCTCGCGGCAATAATTCAACGTTGCTGCTCCAGAGGCTCGGCCAGCTGGAGCGCTGCAGCCCGAGCCCCGCATCCTCTGAGGCCTAGGCGAATTGCATTGCTCCAACAAAATACACTTTCAAGTATCTCTCCGTACCTCGGCCACCCTTTTCGCATACCAATCCTCGCGAGTTCAGCGTGGAATAGACGGTGTGTCACGACACTTGTGAGGGAAGGGGCTGGTCTCACTTGCCCCCACTATGGTCCTCCTCCGCACACAACCACACACCACTTTCTCGCCGACGCCACACTTCCGGGTCATTTGCGGATTTCGCTCCAGCCAGCCCAGCGCCACAACACCTCCGGCCTCACGCGCACACTTGCCCGACCGTCCAGCTCTCGGCGGGAAGTATCTCCGCGTCCAGCCCCCCTTTCAGCCCCGCAGTCGCCATGGCGGCCACGTTCGTGCCCACCCCGACGCTCTCCGCCGGCGAGCCGAGCCCCAGCAGCAGCGCCGGAGGCGGC
>JAABLK010000951.1:0-13303 GCA_012295415.1 Phytophthora chlamydospora | reverse complement strand
GGGCTTCTCCATGCGCGGCCGGGAGAAGAAGGTCATGTACCACATCGACGTGGTGGACCACGACGCACCACTACAGACCTACACCATCCGTCGCAGCTACTCGGACTTCAAGGACCTGCACAGCCAACTGAGCGAGATCCTCGAGAACCGACAGGCTTATTACCGCAGCAAGACCGTGTCTAGACTGTCCAGAGGCGTCGCGCCCGCCTCCACAGAGGCCATGACACAGGAGGACAAGCTCGAGCGCGCCATCATGGCGTTCGCGCTGCCCCCGCTGCCACACGCCGGCTTCCTCACGTTCTGGAAGCGGCACGATCGCTCTCACTTGCAGTCCAGGTGCGAGAGCTTCCAGGAGCTGCTGCGTGCAGTACAACAGATGGCCTTCCTGCGAGAATCCTTCGCCATGCAGAAGTTCCTGAGCGTCGCGCCCTGCGCCATCCGAGACCGCGGGTCCTCGTACGTGTCGCTCTGCGAGTACAGCGTGCCGACGCTCAACCCCGAGGAGGAGCAGCGGGAACGCAAGCGACGAGCACAATTGTACCGCCGCAACAGCAGCGCCAGCAACCTGTCGACTCGCATGGTGGAGTATTGAGCATCAGTCGAGCGACAAGCGTGTAGTATTGAACGTCAGGGAAGGCAGGCAGGTAGTAAAGTGGGGCAGCAGGGTGTGACAATAGGTAGTGCTAACTCGCCAGAGCTAACATGTGATCGTGCGATGTACTTCCGGTAGTCGAGCATTGGCTACATTCAAGCAGCTCCATTCACCCAAAGTTGGGTTATTAGCGCAGGCCGAAGTGATCGAATGGGTCAGAGGAAGCCCGTCTCCTGCAGCATGAGCTCCTTGGAAGAGGCGATGTAGGCCTTGGAGAACTCCTTGGAGTGCGGCACCTGCGCACGGATCGACATGCGGTTCCCGTTGCGCGCCTCGTACTCGGCCGTAGCCAGTTCGTGCAGCAGCTTAGCCATGCCGAGTGTCTGCTCGGCGGTCTCCAGCAGCTCGGGCTCGCGGGGCTTGGAGACTACGAGCTCGACGACCCTGCCGCCGTTCATGATGCCGCCATTGCGGGTCATCTGCTCCTTGAACGGGCTCGTTGGGAAGGTGGCGGCGGCCGCCTCGGACGCTGCGTCGGCGAATGGCGGCGGGGTGAACCCATTCGGAGACGGATCTTTGGTAGAGCTGTCGCTAGGATCCACGTGGACGCTCAGAAGCAGTCGATCGAAGCGGAACGGCGAGGAGCACATGTACGCTTCGAGCGTGTTGACCGGCGTCACGATGACTGACCTGCCTGAAAGCTGGTCCGGCAGAAGAGAGAGCAAGCGTTGGTGAGGCTGCAACAAGGATGAGCAGCCATGTGTACTGTACCTGTGGAATGAGCTGCATATCGATCACTAACGACTCGGCTAGCTGGTTGACGTAGTCCGGCATGAGCCGTCGATGGAAGGCTTTGTCCATGAACCTCAGCGCCGGGTTCCTCGCGATGAAAAACGCCAACACGCCGTGCAGGAACGTCCGCAACTCCCTCAATTCCAGGAACTCCTTGTCCTGCAGCCCGACTGCATCCAGCACGGACGAAAAGAGATCAGTTGATACAGTGCCCGTCGTAGGGATATCATCTACGTCCTCCTCGTCGGCTTCATCGTCAGATGATCGGGCGGTGCGAGGCTTAAGGATCCATGCAAGAGGTACTTTCGGGGCCGGCGGTGTCCGAGAGACTGGCGAGCTGTGTAGTATACCGTTACCACACCTCATCGGTGACAAGCCGCCCTTGGCAGCGAGTCCTCTGCAACCGTACGGGATGTTTGGAGCCACGGTGGGTCGCGGTGGCGACCGATTAAAGCGAATCCCTGCATGTCCGGTCGTTTGAGGTCTCCGTTGCGGCGGTTCTCGTTCCTGCTGGTATGAATATTGCTGCTGCTCGTTCACGCTACAGCGCGGAGAAGTGCAGTCGGAAATCTCGCTGTCCGAATTGTCTGCTTCGCCCTGTTCTGCCATGAGTTTCCGCTTGTGCGCGCTGATCTGGTTGCGGCCTGCTACAAGATGCTTCTTCATTCGAGCGCAAGTGCTCTCTACCAACGCATTCGAGGCCTTCAATTGACAGGACAGATCCTGGATATCCGCCTTAATGCGACCGCGTTCCTCTACGCTCGAAGCGCCGACGATCTTCACCTGCTTGTCAACCAGCAGCGCGAAGCCCAGGATCGCGTCATTGAGCCGCTTGATGGAGCGCTCGATCAAGCCAATCTCGTCCCTCGAGATGTCGGTCAGGTGCAGCGCCTCGAGAAGCACGGTGTTCACGCGGCGGTCCTGCACGGGCGCAAACTTCTTGAGCAGCGGCGACCGCGGCGGCGTGGACGAAGCAGTGACCCCCGCAGCAACGGGACGAGCGTGCTGGGGTTCGGACGACGCGTCCGACTGCTCGTCCTCGAACCGAACGGAGCGAGGCCTCTCGCCCGCGGATAGCTGACTCAGCAGCGATCGCTCGTCATCCTCGCTGGCCGAGTGCGACTCCTCCCGGTCTGCACTGCCATCGGTGTGTGCGTCAATGGTGTCATCGTCCCCATCGTGAGAGCCGAGCAGCTCCGCCGTCGTGAGCGCGTCGTACTCCACGCGGTCGCTCTGAAAGCGCACGTTGGGCATTTTTGTTTTATCCAGGAGCAGTGCAGCTTCGTGGGACTTGCGCGGTTCGCCGTGTCAGCTCAAGCTCAGCAGCAGCTTCACCTGGACGAGGTGGAGGGCATCGCCCTCATGCCCTGGTCCGTCAAAAATAGCGTCTTGCCATCTCTGAAGCAGTCGGTCGCAGGATCAAAATCGGTCGCACCAGGCTGTCCACGGTATCAACCGGTTCAAAACCGAAGAAAACCGGTACACATTTCGATGGAGACGGGCGCGGTCGTCGCGTCGTCGCCGTCGGCATAAGCTGCCAGTCCAAGCTGCAGGCAGCGCAAGCCCTTCTCGACCACGTCACCTCGAAGAGGAGCACTCTCCCCAGAGCAGAGCTCAGACCCCAGTCACAACGCTTTTGAGCTGCTCGTCTTGCGTTACGACTGACTTGCCGCCACCTGTGCATACAAACATCAAGTGACTAGTGCATAGCCCGTCCATCCAACCGTTTGCTCGCCACGTCGCCTCCCCTTTCGAGGACAGTCTCCAATCGCGCCTTCCCCTCGACGGACGCCATGGAGGGCATCCGCGTGTTCATCCCGGACGAGAAGCTCGTGTGGGTGCCAGCCACCGTCCTATCAGTGGACAGCAGCGGCAAGGTCTTCCGCGTCCGCGTACAGTCTCCTTCCCATGAAGACGAGCCCGCGGAGGAGCGTACCGTGGACTTAAACGACGACGGCATGCCGGACTCGCTACCGCTACAGAACGGCCCAAGCGAAGACGAAGAAGAGGCTCAAGATCGATCCTCCAAGGCCCGCGTCACCGTCGGAGCAGAGGATATGTGCACATTGGGTCATCTGCACGAACCTGCCATTGTATACAACGTACGCGAGCGGTTCTACGCCAAAGAGCCTTACACTTACACGGGCAAGATCGTGGTGGCTGTGAACCCGTACCAATGGATCAAAGAGCACTACTCCCAAGAACTACGCGATCTGTACACGCAGCGGCCATGGGACGACATGCCGCCCCACGTATACGCCACCAGCGCCGAAGCTTTCCACCACATGAAGCAGCACCGCCTGCCGCAGAGCATCTTGGTCAGTGGCGAGTCGGGAGCTGGCAAGACGGAGACCGTCAAGATCATGATGGAGCATCTGGCCAGCATCTCCATGGGCATCGCCAAGAGCCTCCACCCTACGGAAAGCGGCGAGACTATCGTGGTGGAGAAGGTGCTGAAGAGTAACCCGCTGCTTGAGGCTTTTGGCAATGCCAAGACCATCCGCAATGACAATTCCAGTCGCTTTGGCAAGTTCACGCAGCTCCAGTTCAACAGCGACTACTGCCTCGTTGGCGCCGAGTGTCGCCATTACTTGTTAGAGAAGTCTCGCGTCGTGGCGCAGGCAGCGGGTGAGCGCAACTACCACATCTTCTACCAGCTCGTGAGCGCCAAGGAAGACTCGTTCGGCTTCAGTGACGAGTCCTCGGCTAAGGAGTTCCGCTACCTGCAGGACGAGAAGCTCATCCTGGACGGCAAGACGGACCTGGAGCGCTACCAAGTCACTCGTGATGCACTCACTACGATCGGGCTCAGCGACAGGGAGCAGAACGAGCTTTTCAGCGCGCTCTGCGGCATTCTGCGCTTGGGCCAGCTCGACTTCGTGCCGCTCGAGTCCAACAAGGACGACGCCAGTCAAGCTGTGGCCTCGTTGAACGCGTCGTCGCCCTCTGGAGGCGTCAGCACCGAGCAGATCGAGCAGCAGAAGAAGGAAATCGACCAGTGCGCCAAGCTGCTGGGCGTGGAAGTCGCCGCGCTGAGCAAACAGCTCTGCAGCCGCACGGTCAAGGCGCGACAGGAGGTCTACTGCGTGCCGCTGTCGGCTCACCACGCCGGCAACAACCGTGACGCCTTGGCCAAGGAAGTGTACGCGCGCGTCTTCGGCTACCTGGTGCGTCGGGTGAACCACAGCATCTCCAACTCGGCCGACAGAGCAGCCTCCACGCCGTCGTACCTGCACATCGACCTGCTCGACATCTTCGGCTTCGAGTCGTTCGAGCACAACAGCTTCGAGCAGTTCTGCATCAACTTCGCCAACGAAAAGCTGCAGCAGAAGTTCACCATGGACGTGTTCAAGACCGTGCAGGAGGAATACCAGCAGGAAGGCGTGGCGTGGGAGTTCGTCAAGTACCAGGACAACCAGGACATGCTGGACCTGCTCGAGAACTCGATGGGCGTCATGGCGCTGCTCAACGAAGAGTGCGTGCGCCCCATGGGCAGCGACCTGTCGTTCGTGTCCAAGCTCGTGTCGCTGCGTGAGTCTCACCCGCGCCTCGAGCGCGCGCGACTCAGTCAAATGCACTTTATGCTGCACCACTACGCCGGCCCAGTGACGTACGACGCCGAAGGCTTCGTGGAGAAGAACAAGGACTCGTTACAGACCGATCTGCTGGAGCTGCTGGGCACGAGCTCCAACGGCTTAATGTCCATGGTCTTCGGCGACGATAACAGCACGGCGTTCATGACGGACGCGGACCTGGCTGTCCGTGCCGCTACCATGATGGAGTCGGGAAGACGCAGTACCGTCGGACGGAAGACGTCGACGTTCATGCAAGAGACGGTGAGCTACAAGTTCAAGGCGCAGTTGTCGCTGCTCATGAGCGACATCTCCAGCACCGAAGTGCACTACGTGCGCTGCATCAAGCCTAATTCAGAGAAGAGTCCGAACGTCTACGAGATCGACGCCGTGGTGAACCAGCTCCGCTGCGCCGGCGTCGTGGAAGCCATTCGCATCACGCGCGCCGCGTTCCCCAACAAGATGGCGCACGAGAAGTTCCTGCGTCGCTTTGTGATGATGAGAAGCAGGAAAGAAGCGACGGTGGCCAAGGAGTCGACGACCGTGACGGAGGCCTGCGAACAGCTCGCCAAGGAGCTGCTGAGTGGCGACGACTTCGCTCGGACGCAAGAAGGCAGCGAGCACGCGAGAACGCCCACGTTTGTCGTCGGTAAAAGCCTCGTGTACTTCGGCAAGGACGTGCTGGAGTTCCTGGAGCATCGACGCACTACGTTCGTGCACGACCGAGCCATTCTGATCCAGCAGGCGGCTCGGCGGTGGATGGCGCGACGCAGGATCAAGTACGTGCGCGCCATGATCTCGAAAGTGCAGGCGCTTCAGCGCTGTCGCATGCAGAGGCGCTCGTACTTGGACAAGCGCAGCAAGTGCATCACGGTTCAGAGCGTGTGGCGTGGCGTGCACTCGCGTCAACGCGTGTACCTCATGCTGAAGGAGAAGAGCGCGATCAAAGTGCAGACGGCGTACCGGAAGCATCTCTCGGAGAAGAAGTACGCGACGTTCCGCAACGCCGTCATTAAGCTGCAGTCGACGATCAAGATGAAGAAGCAGGTGGGCAAGTACCACACGCTCTTGTCCGAGCGGAAAGAGCAGGACATCATGGAGACGGAGGTGGAGCTCTTGAAGCACCGGCTCGAGGACGAGAAGCGTGCGCGCATGGAGATCGAGGCCGAGAACTCGTCGTTGCAGCAGGAGCTCAACCAGGTGCGGAACTCGTCGGTGCCCAGCACGGAGAGCAGCGTGTACGAGGCCGACGCGCCTCCTGTGTACCGCAACAGCATGCGGTCGAGTAGGATAGAGCGCGAGTCCCTGGACGACGGCAAGCTGCTGGACGACTCGGAGCGGATGATCGATTACTTGAGGAAGGAGGTGACCAAGGGCCGAGAGCTCATCCAGATGTTGTCCCAGGAGAACGAGAACCTCAAGTCGGAGAACAAGAAGATCAAGGACGCGTACACTGCAGCGGGCGCGTCGTTCGCCGCGCTCAACCAGCACAACAAGCAGCAGTCCAAGGCCAACTTGAGACTCATGAGCACCCACGCGGCGCTCATCAAGTCCCAGGAAGAGAAGATGAAGAAGTACAAGAAGCAGGTGGCCGAGCTCAAGGAGGATCTGCGCATGCAGCGCTCCGTGTACTCGGCCGAGCTCAAGGCCCGTGTGCAGCAGCAGGATGTTCTGGTAGATATTATCAGCCTAGCAGAGACCCATGGCGTCTCGGAAGAGCTGCTGGAGCGCATGCGGGCCATGGCGGTGGACTCCAAGCCCTCGTACGACAACGACAGGCACAGCGAGTACACCAAGGCGTCGATGGCTGGGCGTCGCTCCTCTGCGGCCAGCTCCAAGATGGCCAGGGAGAGCGAGAACCGTGAAAACCGGTCGGATACGGCGACGTCCATGGGCCCCGTGCCTGTGTCGGTGTCGCTCAACTCCAACCCGACGCGCTCGGAGCGGCGTGCGACGCTGGATACCATTATGAACAACCCGCTGCCTCGCGGCGCGTCGCCCCACGCGGAAGGCATGAGTCCCCCCGAGCGCACGAGTCTGGTGAACGGCAGGAACAGTCTGCAGTACACGGAAGACGGTCACCGGAAGTCCCGCATCGGCGGCATGTTCAAGAAGATGTTCAAGAAGGAGGAATAGGTAGAAAAAAACGTTTGATTTAGGATTTACATGTGGATTTTACGAGAATTATCCTACATAGACGCGGAACGAGAAGGAACGAGAAGATGCCTGGTCCTGTGCTCCTCGGCGGCTGGGCCCCCGCCCGCGTCACCCCCGAGGCTCGCGCCGCGTTGGAGCGTGCGCTGGCCGACTCGGACTCCGACCTGACTGTGGCCGCCGTGGTGTCCGTGCGCTCGCAGGTCGTGGCCGGCACCAACTACGAGTTCGAGGTGGAGGGATCCAGCGCGTCGCACGACCAAGCGAGCCGCTTCCTGGTCAAAGTGTTCGACCAGCCCTGGACCAACACGACGGAGCTCAAGGCCATTGTGCCGCAGTAACGAGACCCAGCGACTAACCGCCCGCAGCAATCGAATCCGTTCACCAAACGCTTCAACGGTCGCCACCAGCGGCTCCTGGACGGCCACCGTCCCATTTCGCCTTCTTCTTGCTCCATAGCGGCGTGTCTTCCTCTTCTTCTTGCGGTGATAGTACAATGGGCGGCGCGGCGTCAACTCAGGCGTCGTTCGAGCAGATGCTGGCGTGCACCATGATCCTCGGGGACGCCATGGTGCAGGGCCTGGACCCTCGCTTCGTCCGCTTCCCGGACTTGTACCGGCTGTACGACTTCCACATCGGCCCCAAGAACCCTCGCGACCAAGCGCGCGGCTTCAAAGGCGGCAACATGGTGCTCATCGTGCACTCGCCCGACCAAGAGGGCAAGTTCCAGCAGCTCATGCTCGAGAACGGAGAGGCCGTCAAGGCAGCGAACAAACCCGACAAGCCGTCGGAGATCGACGAAGCGATAGACGACAACCAGCTCGTCGTCTACGTGGGCAACGACAAGATCGTACTGGACAAGGCGACGCTGCATTTGCCCAACAACGACGGCTGGACGCCGCTACACTCCGCCTGCCACATGCTCAACGCGCAGGAGGCTGGCATCGCTATCCTGAAGGAGCTGGTGGCGCACAAAGCTGACCTGAACCTCGTCACACGTCGTGGGCCTGGGTCGTTCTCATGCGGCTGGACGGCACTGCACGTCGCCTGCGCCTACGGCCTCGAGGCGTTGGCCATCAAGCTCATTCGCGCCGGAGCCAACGTGAACTCGGCCAATTCGGTCGGCTGGACGCCGCTGTACGACGCCTGCCACCGTGGATACACGACCATCGCGCAGGAGCTGCTGCGCGCAGGCGCCAAGCACGACGTCATCTGCCCCGAGTTCGCGCTGTGTCCATTCCCAGGCCAGTTCCCGCTGGCGGAAGCTGCCCGTCAAGGCCACGGCCCGACCGTGAAAATGCTGCTGGAGTGGGGGATTAACAAGAACGCAACCAACAAACTTGGCTGGACGGCGCTGCATGAGGCTGCGTATCACTCTCGTGTGGCTATTGTCAAGATGATGGTCGTATACGGCGCTGACGTGCTGCTCAAGACCGACCGCGGATCGATCGCAAAGGATCTGACGATCCACAGTGAGATCCGCGCGATGCTGGAAGACATTGCCTCCCATCTGCCTTCTGCGCTCGCTCCGTCTCCACCGAAACAGATCGAGGCTGCGTCGCCGACTGAGAAGCCTGTACCAGCCAAGAAGGTGACCCCTCTGTCACGTAAGGAAGACTATGGGCTGCTTGGCGACTTGCCCAGTCTGAACGCGATCACTATCCAAGACGCTGACGCAGTTGACGGTGAAGACGATGTTGAGGAGGATACGGATGCCAAGGCTCCTGCAGCCGACTCCCCGCCCAAGGAGAAGCACAGGAAGAAGAAGGACCCCTCAAAGAAGAAGAAGAAATCGGGATCCCGAGATACCCCGCCAGAGTTCAAGTGTGCGGTGTCGCTAAAGCTGCTGAAAGACCCGATGCGATCGCCGTACGGTCAGGTCTTTGAGCGGCAGGTCATCGAGGCCTGGTTCCGCGACTTTGGCAACCGCTGCCCATTGACAGGCGAACCTCTGACACCGCAACAATTGGTGAGCGACGAGAAGCTTCGAGAGGAAATCCGCGAGTGGAAACATGGCCCGAAGAAGGCGAAAAGCCCTGACGCAGACGCGAAGGAGAGCTCTGCAGAAGTTCCATCCAAGGAGATACTCGCAATTGCAAGTCCACGCGGCGACGAGTATGACTTCTAAGACCAACGGTAGTGGATTTATCCTAAAACTAAAGCTGTTGAGAGTCTCTTTCTTATAAAAACCTATCCATTTGGTGCAGTCATTCGCGTCAGATACACTTCGTTTTTGTATGGCTGCGATTGAAGTGGCAATCTTGACAAAGATCGTGGATAAATGCTCTGAATTAATGTTTTTCTAACGAGGCTAGGTGGTTCGACTTGTACTCTACAAGGCATCGCGTGCCCTCATATCATCGTAAGTCGGCCGTGTCGATCTACGGCCGCGTGGCTGCGATGTACATCGCCCAGGAGCGGGTGAGCCCGTCGTCCATGGTCGTGTTGCTCAGCTTCTCGAGCGCGAACTGCTTGTTGACACTCGCGTAGTTCATGTAGAGCAGAGATAACCACGGGTTGCTGCGGTCGTCGTCCTGCACGATGGGCTCGCGGGACAAGACCTGGTTCCATTCCTGAGAGACAAAGTCGTACGTGCGCACGTACTCGGTGATCGCCGTGGCCGGCAGCATCTGAATGCCGTGAATCGCATACTTCTCGCCGCTGAACCAGGTCGCGTAGGTGACCTTGTTGTCGAATAGAATCCCCATAACCTTGTTATCCCGGTAGTGGTCTGGGTGGGCACGGTTGCCGTCCTCGATCAGGAAGTACGTCTGGATGGCGCGGGTGTTGAGCTTGACCATGAGCTTGCCGATCGTTTCGAGGTGGGTGTTGCCCGTCGCCTTGCCCATGAGCGCCACGCCGTAGTAGAAGTTAACGTCCTCGGACGTGCTCTCCTCGTCCTTGCCATCTGCGAGAGCGGTGATGCCGTGCGAGTACGAGTGGCCACGGTACCAGTCGAGACTGCGGAACTTGGGGAAGTACGGGTCGGCGTCCGACGGGTTGGCCACGTCGCGGATCATGAAGCCCGCCATGCGGTTGAGCGCCGGGATACCTGACCAAGTGGGGTCCAGCTTGTTGATGATAGCAGCCGTGACGATGAAGTAGCCGTAGTGATAGTGGTGGTCGTTGTACATGGGGTTGCCGAAGTCGACGTTCGGGTCGTTGAGCGTGAAGCCCTGCGAGCTCACGATGCCGCGGTAAATGGTGTCGTAGTTGAGCGCGTTGGTCCACGTGTTGTTCAGGAACGGCGTGAGCGCCGACTCCAGCTTCTTGATGCAGTGGGGTAGCAGGGTGGTGTCGTCCTCCCCGACGACCGACGGGTCCGCAGCCATCAGACACAGCGAGGCGTACTTCTGCGCAGCTTTACCGTTGAAGTAGTAGCTCTGGCCGAGAGTGATGGCCCACTCGGAGTCGATGTCGGCGATGAGCGCCTTCTTCATCTCGTACTGCTTGACAGCGTCCGCGTCGGGCTTGCGGGGCGGGTAGAAGTCGATGGGGAAGTCCATGGTTTCCACGAGTCGCCACTCGGGCGGCGACGTTTTGGTCACCACTCCCTGCATCAGTCCGCGCGTCGTGGCGTGAGCAGCGACGCCCTGCGCCTCCGTGGCGTATCTGCGGTCGAGTGTATCGATGTGGTGCACCTGGGCGTAGTGCAGCATGCCGCTGGTCGCGCAGTCGCCGCTGGTCTTCCACTTGTAAGCGTAGGCGTATTCGTTGTGCGCTTCCACGCTTCCACCGTCGAGGACGCAGCTCGCCGTCTTGTCAAAGACGCTCTGCTGCTGCGCCGAGGCGTCCGGGATCAGAGCAACGCGCGCCACACCCGTGTACGGCTCCTTCATGTCGAGCGTCGACTGGCCGTCAAAGTAGAGCGTCACAGGCGACGACAAGTACAGCGTCCAGGTGGCGCCGTTGTCGAACTGCAACACGAAGCGGTGGTTCGTTAGCGGACGCCCCACAGTCTTCGTGCGGCCCAGACCGTTGATCGTCGAGATGTTGTAGATGGTCTCGAAGCGCGGGGTGGTCCCCGAGTACCGAGCCGTGACGAAGGCCATGCCGCTAGCGAGCGTCACCTCGAACTTCTTGGTCATGTCTTCGCGGGTCATGAAGCGCAGTTGAACGCTGAGGTCGTCCCAGTCGTAGACCTCGAAGACCGGGCGCGACGCGTTGGAGAACTCGGTGGCGGAGAAGGTGAACTCGGGCACTTGGCCGTGCAGGTAGTACATTTCAGCGTCGCCGTTGCCTGTCATGCCGCCGCCAAACTCACGGGTAGTATACGGATAGTTGAGTGTGAGACCGTACGGCTCCATGTAGAGCGACGGCGTGACGCTGTACGGGTTGGTCCACACGGGCTGCACGACTTCGTCGTAGCCCACCGTGGCGCCGATGATGTTGCCCCACCAGTCGTTTGTCGGGATGGGGCGCTCGCCCACGATGCCGGGAGCCACGAACTTGGGCGGCAGCAGGTTCTTCTGTGCGTCCGTGTGGTGGAACAAGTCTTCGGGCGGAGCTTCGGCGTCGAAGATGGGCGTGAACAAGTCGAACTTGGCGTCGGGGGAGATGGTCGTGGCGCTGCGCAGCGTCGAGCCGCCAGGTTTGAAGAAGCCGAACAACGCGGCGGTGAGCAGCAGCGTCGACACGACCGCTACCAGGCTCCATCGGTTCGCTCGGCTGCTGCGGGTACTGGGCTGTTGCGTGAGCGGACTGGCTTGGGTTTCAAGCAGCGGAGCTCCCTCGCCGCTGCGATGGGATATCGGACTGGACGGCATCGTGACTGCAACGGAGCTGGCAGATCCTTTGAGGTGGAGGTGTTGGCGGGTGTCGGGGGCCAGGCAAATCGGAAAGTGAGTCGAGACGTCGGGCTTTGAACGTGAAACGTGCCGGGGTTTCCGACAGGCTTGTGGGGCGAACCAGCCGAACCAGGACGTTGCAGTCGCAGCAGCCATAACGCGCGTATCTACGCTGATACGAAGCCATGAATCGACTTCACGATAACGTGCCGTCGCCAAGGACGGCCTGGTGTCTCGTATTCGGGCCAAAACTTCACGATCTACTGAAGATTTGCGACCCGACGACACCACTTCAACCAGAGCCGGAAACGGATTTTCAAGTGCAAGCGGCGCACGTGGCGCGGCACGCCATCGCATCGCTGACGACAAATTTGTATGCGAGCGCCGCGAACGGGCTTTGGTGCGAGCTGCTCTCGGCTTGAAACCTTTGTTTGTATGCACACTGCTGCAGTGTGCAATCCTCGCGGCGCTTGGCTGGCAGGAGGTTTCGCTGCTTCGAGCCTTGTTGCGTCGGTGCCACTGTGAAACGAAAATGCTGGCTGCGCGCGTGTTGCACCCTCTCAAAAACTTGTCTCGAAGCTGCAGAGCTCCGTGGTGATTGGTGCCAGCGCGCAGCCGAAGCGAGATGTCTCCAGTGCAGAGTCGATGCGGCTTTCAGCGCTGCCTCCATCGAAAGCCTCCGTTTTCAAGCTCCATGACAGCCTCGGGGCGCGAGTCTCCGGACGTACGCTGCCTTTCGACGGCGAAATGGGTTCTCGCCTTGCAGCCCAGTCTGTCGCGAGAATATCATGGCCGATGTGCATGGCGTCTGTCGTAGGCTACGACTCGTAGCGGATCGTGTTGATCGCGTTGAAGTTGGGAGCAAGACAACAACAATTGACACCAGAGACAGCATAGAAGAGACCACGAATCTCGCTGCGAGAAGTTCAAGGCAATCCTGTAGGAAATTTGCAGTGCTGTGTCGATGGATCCAGGACAACACGAGCAATCGGATGAGATGGGACATCTATCGCGGTTGACTCTCAGGGATCTTGCTTTGCATCAGATTGTCCCCCACCAATTCACCAGCGACCGGCCTGTAACGAAGCTTCGACCAAGATGGCGTCGAGAGATAAAGACCATCCATTTGATGAACATGAATACGTGTATTTGCTCGAAGCAAGCAGCGCTTCATACGTTGCCTTCGTGCAAAGGAGAAGAGCGGCGAAAGCACCGTTTGAGGCTACATCAGCCTGACTCATTAAACGATTCCTTGCGTTAACTCGCAGGAACGAACAACGTCGATGGCTGTCGAGGTGAACACGGCGGAAGCTGCGCTGGATCGTGTGTGTCGCCACGCAGCTTCCTCGTGCGAGTGTTCGATCAACCTTGGACACACACGACGCTTCTCACGGCAGTGGCCGAAC
>JAABLK010000950.1:0-13321 GCA_012295415.1 Phytophthora chlamydospora | reverse complement strand
GGCGGGGACACTGGCTAGGCGGGTTTCGCGAGCTGTATGAGTCTCTGGATCGTGGAGTGAGCGCTCCGCCGGTACTGCGGGTGGTGGGGGCCACCCCCCCCCCCCCCCCCCCCCCCCCCCCCCGTGCTTGCACAGGAACAGTGCTGACTGGAAGTGGAGGTCGGCGATTCCGCGGCGAGTCTTCACGAAGCGCTACCAATTGTGCTGATGAGACTGTCTCCTTTTCAAGCTGTTGAACTTTGCCATCTTGCTCTGCGTCCTGCTTTGGCGCACCTTCAGTGCGCGGCGCTTCACCTAGTTGGCGCGGCCGATGTGTGTGAAGTTGCCCAATAAGTCCATGAGCGTCAAGAACGCCTTGAGGCCGGGGTCGCACGCCACGCAGTGCTTCGGCGACTGAACAGGCTGTGGCTCCACCACGCGAGCGTGGAGGGCGTACCAGTAGCCGTTTCTACGGATGATCTTCACCGCGCCCTCAACCTGCAAGTCGGACCGCGCGGTGATGGCGATGTTCGTCAATCCAACAAGGTTGATGAACTTGCGTAGACTGTGCACTTTGACTCTTGGATGTGACGACTGGGCTTTGTGTCAGCGTTGGTTAGGCTGGTGTGAAGAGTCATGAAGGTGGAATTCTCGAGCGTTCTCCGTTATGGTGAAGAACCGAGACTGCGTGCGCCCTTTGAAGCACATACAGAAGTGTTTGGTGTTGTTTCGAACCAGGTTGGCAAATGCAGCCGTCCACACTGCACAGAATTGGATTACAGCATTGCGGCGACTTGCGGCCGGAATATCCAGGACTCAGCACGGGGACGGGCCCATGTCATCCGGAAAATCACGGCTGGTCTCCCAGCAGCTCGGCAAGGATGGTCCGACACAAACAGGACCACCATCTTCGCCTTGGACCCTTTTCGCGTTTTCCGCGAGTACTCCACGCACTTGCTGTGTGTATAGCAAGCGGAAGCCATTCGCTTCTTGAGCTCGGCCGCCTACTCACGCGTGGGTCGAGCCTGCAGAACACGGCCCGATATTTGAGAAGGGCATCGCTGGCCTCGATGCTCCGATCTCGGCCGCCAGCACTACCTTGGTATGCTTCAGCTCCAGAGAAGTGCTGTCCCACCCAAGGGAATCTAGCACGGCGGCCAGCTTCCGTTGCACAGCCGCCTTCCGTTGCTTTCTCTATGTGCGGGTAGCGAATGCAGCTATCTTGACATCCTGCCGCTCAACGCTGGGGCGCCAGCCCTTGTGCTCAAAGTTCTCTAGTATCTGTTCAAGTGCGTTGTCGACAGGCTGCTCGTTAGAGCACAGCAAGCGGGTATATCACGTCCTCAAAGCCAGATGACGGCTTCAAGTAAGTCAGCAACTACAGCGCCTACTGGAACGTGTCCCCAAAGTGCTGGTCGACTGCTGCCTGTATGTCATCGGAGAGGTGCTGCATAAACGTCCGAATGGCGTCGAAAGACAGCTGGAACGCATGCAGCAGCAGGGCCGCAAGCACCTCTGCCAACTCCGCCCAGTCAAAGGTGGGCTCGGACGCTTCCTGGTTCTCGCCGCGCACTTGCCAGTCCACGCAATCTTAAGCATGAGCGGGAGGTGGCTGTTCGAAGTGAGCCTCTCACTCGAGCCGCCTCAGCGCGCGGACGGTCAGGTACTGCTGCTCTTCCTCTTCGATAAAGCGCTGCAGGTTCTGGATGCAATGCGGAAGTAGTTTCAGCTGTTGCTGGACATCGATGTTGCGTAAGCCTTGCCGGGCGACCGGCGCCACGAGCTGCTGTGTGCAGCTAAGCCAGTTTCGTACGCGCAGACACACGAGGTTGCCGGGCAGCACGATGAAGAGTATGCCGTGCAGATCGCCAAGCGCGCGCCGGATGGCTGTGCGGAAGTGCACCCGGAGACGCGAGTGAAGCAGGAGCTGGTTCAACCTTGGGCCTGGTGGAGGGCGGGGCAGGGCGACATCTGGGTCGCCGTCGACCGCGAACTGCCAATGCATGGCAGAGGGCCGGCAGTCGAAGGTGCGGCCTTGTGTTGTGCGAGAAAGTTGCAAAATGAGCGATGGCGGCGGTGTTGAAGCATAGTTGTAACTTCTGGCGCGGATTGCCTGGTGAGGAGGTGTATATTGGTCAATATTTATTTTAGCATTAGCCCTTTTATATTGTGTTTAAATTAACGTACTAAATGTTAATTCTAACTATAAATAAGAAATTAAATATGCTCTTTTTAATATTGCTTACCTGTATTCGCGCTTTGGTCTTCTTCTTGAGGGCTCATGGCGCTCCTTCAGGGCGACGACGACGACTGCATACTAGAGGCGGCGCTGTCCTTGCTGGACGAGTTCCCGTTCGACGATGCTGCTCTATTGTCGAGTTCACAGGTGGCTGTTCCTGAGAGCGAGGTGGCGCTGGTGGCAAGAGCTCCAGAGGACGCCGCCACCTCCTCGTCGTTGCTATTGGTGTCGAATGAGGCCAAGCGGAGGAGACGCAACGACAAGAAGAAGCTGCTGCGCAAGGCCGGCGTGTACGGAGACCCGAATCGGGCGCGCAATGCTCGCAGACTGGAGATCGCGTACCTGAAAGAGCAGATTGAGAAGCTGCAGGTCGACGTGCAGGCACTACAGGGCCAGAAGCGAGGGAGGAATAGAGCCCGGAGACCGACGACAGGGGCATTAATTGCTGCTGCCACACAGATCCCCTGCTTATGGCAGACTATCGCGGACCAGCAGCGAAAACGTCGAGAAGGAGTAGAGCTTGAGAACGTGAGGCTGAAGCTCGTGGTGGACAAGCAGCGGAAGGTTGCCGACAACCTCCGTAGTCTCCTACAGAAGCGAGCAAGCCAGTTGGTACGAACTTGCAGCTCTTGCGTCTCCACTACTAGCGCTCACAACTCACGTTCCTCCTGCCGTTGTTGTGCAGGCGAGCGAGTGCTCTTCCTTCATGGACGTTGGCGCCCCAAAGCCCCGCATCGTCCACGTGCTGGACTTCCGAGGTGACACCACCGACTTTGAGGCTCTCTTCCGGCTGAACGAAGCTGCGTACCGTGAGCTGGACACCATCTTCACAGCCAATGGGCTGGCCAAAATGGTGGCTTCTCCGAGTGATGTGCATATCCGAGAAGGTGTTGGTGGCAAGTACCTGGAGTTGTTTGCCAACAAGCTGCTCCCTTTCGGCTTGAGCGACGCCAAGGAGGCCATGTGGGAACACTTCCGTGGCATCAAAAAGCACGCAAGCAACGGGAACATCTACGAGAAAGCGGCCAAGAGCCTCGACGAGCCTTACACGATCATCGAGGACTTCACCAAGGAGCTGTACTCGAACGCTTCTCGCGCGGACATCAAGGTCAAGCAGGTCGTAAGGCGCTACGTGGAGAACGACCGCGACGTGGTCATCTGGATGTCGCACGTGTCGCCCACGGAGATCAAGCACAAGATGCTGCGCGGCTTATCTTACCACCTGCGAGGCTACGCAGTCACCAAGCGCTCGCCAGCGTCGACGCCCGAGCGCGAGCTCTCACAGCTGCAGTTCTGCTCGCTCATCTCACTAGACAAGGAGCCCGGCGCGCGATATGACCCCGCCAACACGCGGGTGCTCATTAACTTCTTAATCGGCAACACCGTGCAGAACATCCGCAACCATCAGGAGCGCATTGAGAGCGCGTTAGTAGACAGAGCATTACGAGGAGAGCATCCATGATCATTTTGCTGCTTGGAGTTGAGCCAGCAAATCCCTTGGGTCCATCAGGACATCTTGATCATGCCTTTGCAACAAGCAGCATTTGCTCATTCGAGAGAGAGCGCTTGGTGGAGCTCCGACGCTCGCCAGTGACCGGGTTCTAGAGGCTTCATGGCGCTCCTCGACAGCGACGACGACGACAAGGTGTTCGAGGCGACCATGTCCTTCATCGATGAGTTCTCGTTCGACGTGCCGGGGACAGAAGCCATGTCCGCTTTGAAGGGCGCGACGCCCAAGCCTCCGACTCAACAGGCAGAGCGTCTAACGGAGTTGATGCTGTCGCCTGCTGCCGGCGACGTCGTGGAATTACCTCGAGCGGGCGGCGACCAGGCCACGAAAGCGTCGGCTCGGTGCAAAGTGCCATCGATTCTGAGCTTAGACACGGCCGGTATGACTCGACGGGAGAAGATCCTCGCCAGGAACGCAAGGAAGAAGCTACTGCGCAAAGCCGGCATCTACGGCGACTCGAACCGCGTGCGAAATGAGCGCAAATTGGAGATCGCTTACCTCCGCGATCGCATCGAGAAGCTTACGATCGACCTGCAGACTCTGCACACACACAAAGGCGGGGAGGAGGGACTCGCGCCGACACATTCGTACCCGCAACACGAAGCTCAACGGCCAGCTCCCAACGCGCTGATCCTTCGAACGTCGACGTCGCAGATCTCGAGTGTATGGCAGGAGATTGCGGACCGCCAGCAGCGCCGCCGCAAAGAGGCTGAGCGCGAAAACATCCGCTTGAAACTCATCATGGAGCGGCAAAGGAGAGTGGCAAACACGCTCAGCAGCCTCCTGCAGAAGCGTGCGAGCCAACTGGTACGGAACATGCTTGTCTCTGGCTTCGAGGCTGGAGCTAACATCGTTTTACTTGCTGTTGTAGGCGAACGATTGCTCGTGTTTCTCGAGTCTCAACTGCCCCAAGCACCAGATCATCCACGTACTGGACTACCACGGAGACGTCAGCTCGTTCCAGAGCCTCTTCCGCCACCTCGAAGCAGCGTACCGAGACACCGACGCCGTGTTTGCGGCCAACGGACTTTCCGACATGGTCATCACTCCGAGCGACGTGCACATCCGCGAAGGCGTCGGGGGGAAATACCTCGAGGTTTTCTCCAACAAGGTGCTTCCTTTCAAGCTGCAAGACGCCACCGAGGCGGCCTGGGAACATTTCAAAGGGACGGACAAGCACATGGGCAATGGCAGTCTCTACTCGAAAGCGAAAAAGGTGAGTGAAACGTCAATGCTTCTCATACAATGGCTGCTGTCGTTCTCACACCGTGCTTCACGTACAGGATCTGGACGAGCCGTACACCGTCATCGAGGAGTTCACGAAGGAGGTCTTTTCCAACAACAACCGAGCCGACGTCAAGATGAAGCAGGTGGTGCGTAGGTTTGTTGAGCCAGACCGGGACATCGTGATCTGGGTCGCGAGCGTAGCGCCCACGGAGATCAAGCACAAGATGCTGCAGGGCTTGACGTATCACCTCCGAGGCTACGCGTTGACCAAGCGCTCGCCGGCCTCGACGCCAGGACAGGAGCTGTCACAGCTGCAGTTCTGCTACTTGATCAGCCTGGACCAGGACATCGCGGCGAGGTACGGCCCCGACAACATGCGAGCGCTCACCAACTTCCTCATTGTCAACACAGCGCAGAACATGCGTGTCCACCAGAGCGGCATCGAGAACCGCCTCATTGACCAAGCACTCACCGGCTAAAGGTCCGTTAGTTACGTGTAGCGCTTTCATCATATACGAAAACGAGTGTGTCGTGACTAAACGCCATGCTCCCAGGGTTGCGCCGATGGAGTTTGCAGTGGCCCGAGTCGAGCACGCACCGAGCGCAGACGAAAGATTATTTCTCTCCGCCAAGAAGTGGAGAAGCTGCGGGTTAATCCACAGAGTTTACCGCGGCGGCGAACAGGTTCAGCATCGCAGTCGCTAATGGTCACAAGCTTGACGCATCCGATACCGAAGCTGTAGCAGGTGATCGCGGACAAGCAGCGGCAGCAACAAGAAGAGTCTGAGCGAGAACTGGTTGCGCAGCAGGCAACAAACATGGACGCATTTCAAGGGTGTTGAGAGGCATTGACCAATGGAAGCATATTTCGACGGCCAGTACATCATAGAGGCCTTCACGAAGGAGATGCACTCGAACAGCTCTCGCGCAGACGTCAAAGTGAAGCAAGTCGTTCACGATCTCGTCATCTGGCTCGCTCGTGTCTCCAGTAGACGTCAGACACAAAATGAGGAAAGTGGTCATTTCCTTCACAAAAGAAACTGAGGCCACGTACGGCCTCGATGCCATCCGAACTCTCACCAATTTCTTGATCGTGAACTCGGCGATAAAAACTCAAAGCCATCAGGACCGCATCGAGCCATACATTGCGGCGACAAACCATAAGAGCCATCCGAGATCACATCTAGCTTTGCCTTAGTTGTGCATCTACTGAGCTAATTCCTTTCCCTACGGCTGGTAGGAGCGGAGATCCATCTTCTCGACGAATTCCTTGAGCTGCTTGTGCACTTCGTCGTGGAACGGCAGCGCCTTCATGCGAGCGATCCACGCCGAGACCTTGGGGTACTTGGAGAACTCGAACCCCATGAGCTCGAGCTGGTCAATCTCACAGTAGGCCGTGTAGTCGGCGACGGTGGGGAAGTCGGTGTGTGCGATGTAGTGCTTGACCAGGAACGTTTCCAGCAGTGCCATCTCCTTCTCCACCAGCGCGTCCTTGTCCTCGAGAGCCGCTAAATCCTTGGGTGTGGCGGTGTTCGTCTTCTTGGCGATCTCTGGGCGGAAGATGTTGAGCGTGAAGAGGCGAGTGTTGGTGTGGTGCCAATGCAGGAACTCGTTCACCTTGGCGCGAACCTGGAGGTCCTTGGGGTACAGGTCCTTGGGGCCTGTCCACTCAAACCTGTCGCCCAGATACTGCAGGATGGCCATGCCTTCGGTGAGCACGAAGTCTCCGTCCTTGACGGCCGGCACGAGACGGTTGGGGTTGATGGCCTTGAACTCGTCCGACTTGAAGAAGGCCGTGCCGGGGTTCATCTCCACGAACTCGAAGTCGACACCCTTGACCTTGAGAGCCCAAGCCACGGCGCGGGACGGCTGGCTGATGAAGTTGGCGTAGAGCTGCATGGTTGGGATGTTGCTGGGTGGTTTGCTGCTTGGTTGGAAGACTGCAAGTTGAAGAATGAGCCATTTGACAACTCGAAGATCGGATCCCTGCGTGGGGTAGACATCGCTGGCTCGTACATGTAGTCTTACCTGTGGTGTCACACAGATAGCGGGCTGGATGATCATACTGATCACGCGTGTCCCCGAACCAAAAGGTAGGACTCCCCGAAGGAAAACCCTCGTTCACCTTGTGCGTGGCGAGATGGTGACATCACCATTGGCAATGCTTTCGCAAAGCTTAGCGTCACTTGCACTGGTACAGTAGACACGATGGATGAGGTCTCCACAATGATGGAACTGGAGCAGCGCTAGCCGCAAGGACTCTCTTGCAACCACCACCACAGCAAGGCTTCTTGGTGTTATGGAGCTGTTTGCCAAAAGCGATGGAAATCGACACAGATTCCGACCTCAAGCGTCGAGCTCCTAATTGTACTCCACGCTCGCTCTCTTGGCAGGCTGCAACTCCAGACGTAGAGCAGCTACCGGTAAACTCAAGCAGATTTCAGGAGCAAAGGTACAATCACGTGGGATGCATCATGCGACACCAAATCTGCTTGACTAACTAAAACGAAATAGGGACTAAATAAAAGCATGGCGTTCTTCCTGGAGGACGACGATCAAAGCGTCGTGGAGGCGGCGCTGTCCTTCGTGGACGAGTTCGCGGTCGAGACGCCAGCCTCCGCTGCCCCCAATGGCGCGTCCTCGGGCGCCATAGCCGCGCAGAGAGACGAAATGGCGCGGCGAGAGCAGCTCAATGAGCGCAAGAAGATGCTGCGGACCGCCGGGGTCTACGGCAACTCGAACCACGTACGCAACAACCGCCGCATCGAGATCGCCTACCTTCGAGAGCAGCTGGAGAAGCTGCAGCTCGACGTGGAGGTGCTCAAGAAGCAGAAAGGGGGAGAGGCCGCCTCTAGAGCCACCAGTACACGCAGGACGCCATCGAGGCGACAGAGCTCGGCTCAACCCCCTACAGCCGAGACCATCGTGGCTATGAACGCACCGACGATGTCGACGGTGTGGGAGACCATCGCGGACAGCCAGCGACGCCGCAGGAAGAAGGCAGAGTGCGAGAACATCCGCCTGAAGATGGTGGTCGAGCACCAGAAGAAGGTGGCGGACAACCTGCGCGCGCTCATTCAGAAGCGAGCGAGTCAGCTGGGCTCGGAGTGTTCGTTCTTCACGGAGTCAGGCTTTGCTAGTCAGCACGTGCTTGACTTGCGTGGAGATGTGGGCGAGTTCCAGAGCCTCTTCCGCCACTTGGACAACGCGTACCAAGAGCTGGACGCTGTATTTGCCGCCAATGGCCTGGATCAAATGGTGGTGACGCGCAGTGACATTCAGGTTCGAGATGGCGTGGGCGGCAACTTGGTGGAGCTGCTCTTCAACAAGGTGTTGCCGTTCAAGCTGCAGGACGCGACGGAGGCGACGTGGAACCATTTCAGGGGCTCTGAGAAACACTATGGCAACGGCAGCATTTACGAAAAGACGGCCAAGGTACGAGGAGGTGTGTGTGTGAGGGTCGTGAGAGTGCTCGTACTGATGGTTTGGGCTGTGGGGGACAGGATACAGCCGTGCCGTTCACGGTTCTCGAGGACTTCACCAAGGAGATGTACTCGAATAGCTCTCGCGCGGATGCAAGGATGAAGCAGGCCATACGACGCTACGTAGAGCCTGAGCGCGACGTGGTGATCGCTGTCGTGAGCGTGAATCCTGCCGAAGTGAAACACAAGAAGCTGGGCGGGTTGAAGTACCAGGTGCGCAGCTACGCGGTGACGAAGCGCTCGGACGCCTCGACGCCGCAGCAGGAAGTCTCGCAGCTGCAGTGCTGCTCGCTCATTTCGTTCGACAAGGAGACGGAGACTCGGCTCGGCGCGGATGCCATTCAGGCGCTGACAAACTTCCTGATCGCCAGCCTGGCAGCGAAAATGCAAGGCCACCAGGACTGCATCGAGAACGCCCTCATGGATCACGTGCCACCCATAGCACCCCAAGTGTCGTAAGCGTCGTAGCGGATGTATATGTACTTGTGTAATTGAGCTTCAAATGATCGTTCTTTTGCGTTGCTCACAGCGCCAACGACCAGCGAAGCAGGCACATTGAGGTTCAGGCTGGACCTCAACTCACCTGCATCCACCGAGCACGAGCTCGCGAGAAGAGAACAGCCAGCCAGGTGCCAGAGGCTGTGCGAAGCAAGAACAGCCGACGGACGAATTGCCAAACGCCCCAAGCAGAAGTGCACTTGCAGCCATGGCGCTGTCTCTAGAGGACGAGGACGACCGCGCGTTCCAGGCGGCGCTGTCGTTCGTGGACGAGTGTGTGCTGGACGAGGACGAGGTGGAGGATGCGGCGGCGCTGAGGACCACCGCCTTGACGCAGCGTGAGGACGAGTGGGCCGCCATGTCGTGCGGCTTGAAACCAACCGTCAACGCTACGGGCGTCGAGACGTACTTCCGAGCTCATGGGGGCTACGACACCACTTCCACGGTCTGCGCGAGGCCATTGAAACATCTTGACACGGGCGCTTCAAAGCTGAGGCGGCGAACGGAGCTCAACGAGCGCAAGAAGCTGCTGCGCAAGGCAGGCATCTACGGCGACGCCAACTGGATGAGCAAGGACAGCCGACTCGAGATCGCCTACCTGCACGAACGGATCGAGAAGCTGCAGCTCGACCTGCAGGTTCTGCAGAGTCGGAGGACCCGACAGCCACGTAGTCACGCTGCTGCGGGACCGGAGCCCACCGACGCAATGGACTCGGCCCTGCAGATCCCAAAGGTGTGGGAGGAGATCGCGTGTCGCCAACAACGAAGGCTCAAGGAGGCGGAACGTGAGAATGGACGCTTGAAAGTCGCTGTGCAGCGCCAGCAGAAGGTGGCCAACTGTATGAGCAACGTGGTCCGCAAGCGAGCGAGTCACCTGGTAAGTCTCTCGGTTGCTGCGCATTGCTGCGGGCTTGACGCTAATGACGTTGTTCTTCTTGCCTTGTACTGCAGACGAACGACTGCTCGACTTTCATGGACGTGGACTTCTCCAACCAGCGCATCGTGCAGGTGCTCAACTCGCGCGCTGGCGGTGCAGGCGAGTTCCCGCTGCTCTTCCGTCACATGGAGACCGCGCACCAAGAAGTGGACGCTGTCTTCCTCTCCAATGGGCTGGCCAACATGGTGCTCACCCCCAGCGACGTTCACATCCGCGAAGGCGTGGGCGGCAAGTATCTGGAGGCCTTTTCCAACAAGGTGCTCCCGTTCGAACTGCGTGCTGCGACGGAGGCGACTTGGGACCACTTTAAAGGCTCCGAGAAGCATCGCGGCAATGGCAATATCTACGAGAAGACTTCAAAGGTACGTGCACGTCGTTGACGTTGCCGTGGTAACTCGGTCTAACTTGTGCTGTCCGCAACCCAGAACTTCGACGACCCGTACACAATCCTGGAGGAGTTCACCAAGGAAATGCACTCCAAGAACGCGCGCGCCGATATCAAGGTGCAGCAGCTCGTCCGCCGCTACATGGAGCCCGACCGCGACATCGTCATCTGGGTGTCCGTGGCCGAGCCGGCCGAGATCAAGCACAAGATGCTGCGTGGGCTCACTTACCACCTTCGGGGCTATGCCATGACGAAGCGGTCGCCAGCCTCGACGCCCGAGCACGAGGTCTCCCAACTGCAGTGCGTCTCGCTCATCTCGCTCGAGCCTGAGGCCGAAGCCACGTACGGAGCCGACACCGTGCGCGCCGTCACCAACTTCTTAATTGTCACCGCTGCCCAGAAGATGCAGGCCCATCAAGATCGAATCGAGAACGCCCTCGTGGACCAGCAGCTACGACGCCAGGGTACCGCAAACTTCAAGCTCCAGAAGTAGTTTCTGCCAATAGCCATCGAGAAACCATGATATCAAACTATTGAGTCCCTTCCGGTACACTCAGGACACTTTGTCCTGTTGCAGTGCGTGCAGGCTGCTGGACAAAGTGTGCGGCCAGCAGGAGCAAGGAGGCGCAAGCGTTGGTGGTGTACAATGTGACTGGTAGTGCTAGCGTAGGCAAGAGATCTCCGCCGCCACCCTTCCGCCTTCACACATGTTCGCTCACTTTCTACCTTTCTCAACGCCGTAAAAGCTACCCCTCCGACACTGCCGACGCTCCGCCATGCACTGGCAGTCCCCCGTCGACGTCGAGCTTGTCGTCGCCCAGCCCCGCTCCCCACCAGACCCAAGGCTGATCCAGCGGTTGCTGCGCTCTCGTCTCCGGGTGCACTTCCGCGCAGCTATCCGGCGCGCGCTTCGTGATCTTCGCGGATTACTCTTCATCGTGTTGCCCGACAACCTGGCATGCCTGAGGGCCCGTAGTTGGCTTGGGCGCATCCAGACGCTGGTGGTGCAGCTCACCCTGCAAGGGCTACGTAACGCTGAGGCCCAGCAGCAGCTAGAAGACCTACCGCAGTGCATCCAGAACCTGCAGCGCTTTGTCGAAGAGGAAGAGCTACAATACCTGGCTGTGCACGCACTGCACCGACTCGAGCGTGAAGACCGCCTTGAGCAGCCACCGCCCGAGGACTGGCCGATGCGAGGCGAGCATCAAGAAGCACCCGAGCCTACGTTTGACTGGGCGGAGTTGGTGGTGGTGCTGGCTCCACTGCTTCAGCACTCTTTCCTACGGTCATTCGACGCATTCCGCCCGCTAATGCAGCGCCTCGCCGAGGAGACGCAGGCAGCGGTTGACGAGCACTTCGGCGAGGAGTACCAGGAGGCGCTGCAGCGCCCCACGTTCATGCATCATCGGCCAGGCATTAGGCAGTGGTACACCATGCTACTGCGCTACAACGAGCAGCCGGTTGAAAACGGACTGGAGCAGCTGCTCCAGGAGTTTGACCGTGACGGCTGGCGCCCCAACGCGGAGCTACAGGACGCTAGAATTGCTGCCTTCACTACCCGAATCGAGAGAAACCAGAGGAAGGCGGCTGTAACGCGTGAGCTGACCGCTGTGAAGGCTGCCCTTGGTAGGGATAGTTCGTCGCTAGTGTTGCAGCGCACGAAAGAAGAGTTGTCTGGTGAGCTTTCCGCTATCAAGGCTAGCGATGCTCTGCTCGAGTACCGCAGCGTGCACTGCAGGCTGCGGCCCACGCGTAAGCAGGCGGCCGAGCTCAAGAAGCGTATGGCCGCCGCCCGCTTCACGTACAACAAGTGCGTCGAGTACTCGCGCAAAACGCGGAAGGGGTCGAAGGCCAAGATGGTGGCCCTGTTCGTGTCGGACCCCCTCCGCCGAGCTCCTGGAAGGCCGGCCTTGGCGTATCCCGACGGCATGGGTCCGTCACCACGCTGGGTCCTGGATACCCCGGCTGACATCCGGAACAATGCTGTAACCCAATTCTGTGCAGCGAGGACGGCTGCCTTCACCAACCTGGCGCGCAACAATATTAAGCACTTCTACATGCGCTTCAAGAGCCGCAAGCAGAACAGGTTCTTCGCCATTACAGAGGATACACAAAGAATCCACCTTCATGACGCCCCACACCAACCCAGACAACGCTGGCACCCGGCGGCACCGCCAGCACCAGGAGTCAAAGTGCGCAATGTGCGCAAGTTCATCTCCTTCTCCGGCATACCCAACATCACCATCACCGCACCCTCCGACTTGCAGGTCGAGGGCGCGGTCAAGATCATCCATCGTCACGGATACTGGTACGCTCTGCTTCCTCGCGTGGTGGAGCCACAGCCCGTCCAGCCGCCGAAGCGCTGCGTGGCGTGCGACCCGGGCCTGAAGGCCTTCCTGACCCTAATGGACCTCATGGGGAACTTCACCCACATTGGCCGTGCCAACTGGGAGAAGCTCCGTGCGCTGAAGACCCGCCAACGAAGGGCGCAAAGCAAGATGGCCAAGTTCACCAATATTAAAAAGCGACGCCACCACAAGCACAACTGGTGGGACTGGCAGCGCTTCGTGAAGGCGCGGCGCGAGTTTGACAGCACGTCTGCCAAGATCTCGAACTGGATCTCTGACCTGCACTTCCAGTCGGCGGCGTTCCTCTGCAAGCAGGGGGACATCATCCTGCTGCCCAAGTTCTCCACCAGCGCCATGATCCAGGAGAGCGCTGCCTGGACGCACGAGTTCAACGACCGCCTGAACACGTTGCGGCACTACCAGTTCCGCCGACACCTCCTGGACAAGTGCAGACTCCTCGGCAAGACCCTCGTGCTGTGCTCTGAAATGTACACGAGCCGCACATGCGGTCGCTGCTGTCGACTGCATGTCAATCTTCAGGGCAGTGCCGACGTCTACCAGTGCCCGCACTGCGACTTCCGGGCGGGCCGCGATGAAAACGCGGCCTTCAACATCATGCGCTTCGTGTGGGCCGGCTCACTGAGCGTCTTCGAGCTCAACGGAGTGCGGCAGTGAATACATGTAGTAGTCAAGTATCTCGGATTACAGCGAGCAAC